>VDFB02069292.1:0-11418 GCA_007258455.2 Sequoia sempervirens
CCATGCCTTAGAAGATTTTTGAATATTTTCAAAATTTCAAAATTTGCAAGAGAAGAAGATGATGGCGTCCAAATTCAAAGAACAGAGATTTAGGGTTTTGAAATAAAAGCAAAAAGAAAGCAAAACCTAAATCAGACCCTAAGTCTATTTAACACCTCTTTTCAATGTATTTTTCATTATTTTTGCAGGTAGCATCCAGAGGAGAAAGTTGGAGCAACAAGTTTGAAGAATTTTTGTGATTAAAGAATCCATAGTTGCTGGTTTTACATCAGATTTTTCAGACCAGCAAGCATAAACCCTTGCTTTTTTCATTCTTTACATTCGAGGAAGATCAAGTTTTTTTCAAGCCGAGAAGGCCAAGGCTTTCAATTTTTCAGTATGGGTCTTTTCTATCTTGAAGAATTTTTCAAGAACTTCATCAAGTTGCAGCAAGTGCTTTTATTTTGCATGTCAGTGAAAACCTCGGTGCATTCAGATTTCAACCATCTGGGTCCTTTCCAATCAGTCTTCTGAAGAAAACCCATATCGCAGCTTTTTTCAAGAAAGTTCAAAAACCTAGGGTTGGCTGCTTTTTCGATCAAACGTCAGAGTTTTGCAATTTCAATCAACTGGGTCCATTTCTAATGATATTCTGAACAAAACCCAGATGCCAGCTTTTTTCGGGAAAAATTGAAGAAATTAGGGTTTGCTGCTTTTTCAGGCAAAATTCAAGATTTTCAAAAACGGACGATCTGGGTTGTCTTGCATTGATATTCTGAACAAAACCCTTATCTCAGAAAAATTTCTCAAAAAATTCGTCCGTTGGAGCACAAAAAATCAGCATTCTAAAAATAGAAATTGTTCAAGACTTGTCTGAACCAAGGCGAGTTTACAGTCATTCTTCGAGTTTTCTGAAATGGAGTACACTCCTAATGTTTTCAAGTCCGAATCAGCTCTCTTTCACAATTACATCAAAACAGCTGAGACAGACTTGCATCATGTCAAGCCGGTGTTCAATCTACATCCCGCTTGGAAGGCGGGCAACACTTCAATCAAAAACCTGGGTCATTCTGGACTCCTCGCAGCAGCGTCTATTCCTATATCAGTTCAGAGCCTTGAGTTCGTAATCGCTTGCATTAAGCATTACAACCCGGCTACTAGGGAGATCCAGTCAGCAGATGGTAGGTTGATTTGCAGTCTAAAGCCTGATATGGTCGAAAGGTGTTTTTCCATTCCCCCATGGCCTGAAAGCGTAACTCTTTCGAGGGATGAATGTGAAAAGATGTGGAATATGCATAAAGACAAATACAGCAAGAAGATTGTACTGAAGTGAATGAAAGGAAAACATAAAAGTGTTGTTCATAGTTGCAGCCCAGTTGGCGGAAGGATAGGTCATGTTTCAATGATGTCAGCAAAGTTCAATAAAGCGGCCAATGAGATTGAAGATTTCCTAAGATCTATTGCAGATGCCGAAGATATTCTTGAAAAGCGGTGTTTTGCTGTTGATGGTATAGATGCACCGAACCGGGACACAATCTCAAACTTCCTAGCGGGTGTGATCGAGTTTTAAAGCAGCTTTCTTCTAGAAGCTTTCTTTCCCGCTTTCTTTCTATTCTTGGAATAATCCTTATCCATTCTTTGAGGATAGAAAGAAGATAAGATGTAATAGTTGGCGTTTCCCACTTTTTCTGCTTTCTAGGGTTTCTTCTTTCTAGATTTAGTAATAAAGCTTGCTTGCTGAGCAAGCCCTAGATTGTGAAAGCAAGGAGATTTTAGGGTTCCCTACCCCTCTGCTTGTCTATAAATAAGAGCCTTTGCTCATTAGTTGCTTTAACGGTTATTGTGATAGCAAATTGTGAGCCTGTATTGCAGCAAGTTGTTATTTAGTTTCAGTTCACTTTGTTTTAACGATGCTAGTGATAACAAAACGCTGGGCCTATTGTGCCTTCTATTTGTTACTCAAGTGTTGTTCAATTGTTTTATGATAGCCAATTGTTGAGTCTCTTTTAGCCAACAAGGGGAGTTGATGGATGCTTTGTTTCTATTGTGTTAGGGGCCAAGTTTGCAAACCTCATAGCTAATTTCTTATTCAAGGCATGTTAGAAAGGGAGTTTTGTTTGATTTGAGTAATAAATCATAGGCCTCTCTTTTTGCTGGTCTAAAATCTCAGATTTCCGTTATCTATGTTATGCTTTCATGATCTTTATTTCAGCTTACAGTGAAGTGTGTAGGTGTTTGTTGAGAGAGAGATTGTTAAAGTATTTTTGTCGGAAAATCTACCTTGTTAATTTCTAACTTCTCTTGCTCTGCTATTACTTGAGAGGTTAGGAGCGTCTTTAGTTTAAGTTAGTCGTAGTTGAACTTCTTATCAGAAAATCTCAGCTGTGGCGTTTGTGTTTAAAAAACCTTGTGCTCTAAGCTGATCCAAAAAGATAGGCAACTTAGTTTTAGTTTACTTTCTTTCAAACACCATCAGCAGAGAGCTTCCCCTCCTAATTTGAAGAAGCAGTTTATACGCATAGCTGTCCGTTTTCAAATCCGCATTCAGAGGTGAATTTAAACGTCAACATGTCTCAAAGACACATCGATTCAAAAATAATAAACGTCAATCTGAAGATTAAATGTAACACAAAGTTAATGAAGAGCGGTCGGTTGCAAAAGACGTCTTTTCAAGGAAGACTTCGATCTGTTCATAAAGTGGCGACTCTCCAAATAAAGAGCCACGTCTTGTCAATTCCTAAACTTGAATTAGCGATTAAGAATAGACTAAACAAGCAGAATAAAATCGGTTTCTTAAGGCAGCGATTCAGTTTGGTATGAACACATCCCTTCAGAAATAAAAGCAAGCAAGAAGTTGTTAATAAACAGCAAAATCAAGTAACATAAATAAAGGGGTCGGCGATTATATCCTTCAAGTTATGCAGATTAAAGTAAAAGAGCAAAAAAAGAAATGATCGATTATTGAAAGATTAAAATGCGATTATTAAGTTTAAAAGACAGATTTTGAAGAGAAGTGTCTTCTTGAAAGGTTGTAACTCTACAAAAGGTTGTCTCCCTTCAATTTGGCAATGAAGATATAAGAACCAATTCATTTTTCAGATTTGAGGGTGTGGTTGTAGTGTGTGAGCAGTTCAAAGTCAGAAGTCCTATCTTTTTGTGTGGGCTTAGGGTGATATCATTCATCACAAAGCAGATTGGAGGATAGGGATAGTGCAGATCTGATTGAAGGTAGTCATCTTACATCCATCAAGTCAAGGTTGGTGCTCCTTGTAGGTTGGTGCCTACTAAATAAGTTAAGGGGTTGGTACTCCTTGTAATTTGTAGCCTACTAAACCTTTCATTAATAGTTCAAGTAGGTTGGTGCCTACTTTCTTTTGTAAAACCATTTAAACATTTCAATCAATTGGAGTCAACTTAATTGCATTGGTTCATATCAAAATGTTAATGTTGGATAAAAGTTTAAGTTGATTAAAGTTTGAAAAAGAAAAGTTTGTTTTGATTTACTGATTCACCCCTCACCCTCACCGCTCCCCCCCCACTCTCCCCTCTTAGTAAATATTTTGTGCTCTTCAATATCTAGTCTAAGGTAACAAGATATCAACATCTTCAAAAATATATGTCAAACTAACAAGTAATAATTGACACCTCAACCAAGGAGTCCAAGATCCCTCCATGGTAACAAGATGTCAACATATTCAAAACTTTGCATCATCCATATCCATATCATCCTTCATAGTCCTAGGTTAATCAATATTAGTAATCAAAGCAAAAATATATCTCCAATTAAGAGGAGTATACATATCTAGTTGTTCTCTTTATTGAGGGGACCTCCTCATTGATTAAAGTGGAGGTCTTGTCTCTTCTTTGGAACTCTCTAAACTATTTGAGCTCTACTTTGCTTTAATGCCTTTGAGGCCCTCTTTTTTAACTTTCTCAACCTTTGGGGTTAGTTGAACCATATATTCCTTTTTATTCTTCTCTAGCTGCAATATTATGAAGAAGGTTTAATTTTTCTAAAGATAACACTATGCTATACAGAAAAAGTTTGGCCATAGGATCTCAAGGCTTGCTAACTTTCACACTAACGACACAACCAATAATGATACATTTGATAGCCTTGTTCTCCAACTTGGATTGCTTCTCCCTAAGGAACATTTGCATATTCCTCACAACCGAAGACTTGAAGATGTCTTAAAGCTTTTTTCTCAACCACATCTCCATATGTGTTTTCTCGATAAGAGCTAATGTAGGGGGCTTATTGACCATGTAATAAGCCATGGCAACTACTTCTGTCCAAAACTTTTGTTTCAACCTAGGTCTACTAAGCATACTCCTATCTCTCTCTATCAATATCATATTCCTTTTTTCTACAACTTCATTCTACTGAGGAGTATACAAAGTTGTCTTATGTATCTCTATCTTGTCATCCTTATAAAATCTATTGAAGTCCTTTGAACAAAACAACACCATTATCAGTCCTCAATATCTTAATATTCCTACTTTTTTGATTCTCCACAAGAGCTTTAAACTCTTTAAAAATGGTCAGAGACTTCAAATTTATTTGTAAGGAAATATACCCATGTCCTTATACTTTCTATCAATGAAAGATACATAATATATGAATTTCAAAATTGAAGGAACATTAATAGGATCAAATACATTAGAATGGATTAAGTCCAACACCCCAAAATATTTATGAGAACTAGAGTAAAACTAAATGCAATTTTTTCTAATATACACAGTGCTCATAGAAATCAAATTGAAGATTACTTATAAAATGTTCACATAAGTCAAATTGAAGATTACAATCATTAAACTTTCAACAAGGTTTTTATTTTTTAGGGCCCTCAAACCCTTCTTTGCTATATGGTCCATCCTTTGGTGCTATAGCATTATCTTCTCAGCTAGTCTCCAAAGCATGAGTACTTGTGGGTGCCTAGAAAGCATGACCATTGTTAGTGGATGCAACATTCCTATTTATAGTTGGTTCTAATAGTGAAGATGTAGAGTTTGCAGATCTCTTCACTATAGGAGTAGAATAACTATTAGATTGAACTATGCATGTATCTAGTTGAAGTAGAGTGCTTGTCATTTTCTTGCAAAGATCTTTTAGTATGCAAACTCACACTCAATCCACAATTAATACAAATACCCTTGCCCCTAACACATTGAATTTGAGGTGATCAAGGTTTAATACTAAATGAAAAGAAGTAAAGGTGTGGAATACACATCCTACAGTAATCTATGAGAGGAGATATGATTAAAAAATAAACTATCATATGATTAGAGGGAAACAAAGACAAAATTAATATACTATAACGCAATGATTTATGTGGGGAAAACCCTTCTGTGAGAAAAAGTCTACACTCCAAAACAACTCAATGTATTATTTAGTAATTAATGGTTGTAATGCACTTGTACAGTCTAAGCTTTTATAGAAGTATCACCTACTAGAGATTTGGAGTAATTTTGACAACACAATAATAACTAAAAACTCATTACCAAAACCTACATCTCAAGTACCCAATAAATAGGAAATGCAATATATGAAACCATCAAATGATAATTCTAAAAGAAACCATGAGGTAAAACCATAAAAACGTGGTGTGTAAATCCCTAGTTAAAAATCCAACACCCAAATTCTAAGATGAGTACACAAGCTAAAAATAACATATTCCTTCCACTTGCCATATGTTTATCATAGTCCACTCACCATCTTAGACACTTCATTTTGGCTCCTTTATCTCCATTTAAAAATGTTTTATGAAATGTCATACATGTGCCATAAGTTGATCAACAATTGTAATTGCCTTTTACAACTCTTTTATGTATCGTAAATGTTTTTATATTTTCAATGTGGGAGGTCCAACTTACAAAGGCCATAACTTTTGATTCAGAGGCCAATTGAGCTCAATTTTTAATTATATAGCTCAAAGATATCAATGTGCTAAGCATTATGAAACTAATGTTGAACAACTAAGAATATATATTTCGTTCATTAATGACTCCTATAGCCTAGAAATTGAATTTTTCTATTATATAGCTGGAAAATCATGTTTTTAGTATTCTTAATATTAGGAGCAAGTTTGAGATACCTTTCCTAACATTCTAGCATACTTAATGTGAGTTGAATAGGGGGATGAAGAAATCCAAAATTCTATGAGCAATTTTGAAAGTGTGAGTAGGCATCAATGGAAAGGGATACTTACTATCATCGGGAATAGGGGATGAAAAGTCCTAGGGTCTTGTAAATGACTTGAAATGGTGAGCAAGTATTGGGAATTAGAGGCACTCAATATAATTTTCTTTGGGGAAGATGGAAGTGAAAAGTTTGCAAACTTGTCGAGGGGATGGAGATTAAAACTTGGGGATACCAAATCCTTCACGATTTGAGAAAAGGGGGAAGAGGAATTTTGAAATATTGTGGAAAAGAAATGATCAAGGATTAGGATCCTTGAGGTTGGGATACTAGGAAAATGAAGGAAAGGGATTCTAGTAGAGGAAATTTCAATAGCCAAGAAAATCAAGACTTTGAAATAAAATGTTCAGAGGTAAGAGAAATTCATATTGCTTCATTGATTATGTCAATAGAAAACAAATCACTTTGTGATATGAAGAGACTTACTAATGCAATAGAAAATCATCATGTGTGAATCGTGGTGTTTTGAGGATAGAGAGAAAGACATGCTAGGAAGGAAAATCCTAGGATCTTGAAATGTAGTGAGTTGGGGAATCAGTGACTTGAAGGAAATGATACCATTGCAAAGCAAAACCTAAAAACCTGCTGCCCAAAGCTGAAAATTGACCTAAACACATGTAATGTTTTGAAAATAGTTGTTGCAAGTTGACTAGAGGAAACTCGGTGCTAGATATGGGGACGCAGTGTGGAACTTTGTTTATGTTATAAGAATCAATCTTTTTCAACTTTGTGAATGTAACTAAAAACTCAAATTCTTATAAATTTTGGCGTCATATATTGGGTCACATTAGTGAGAACAATCTTAAATCCTTATTAATAAAAAATGCTCAATGGTTTGTCTAGGTATATTGCTGATTTTTTACTTTTGTAAATACTAAATGTGTTTGGAAGATAACATAGAGTAACTTTTAAATCTAGTAGTTCTAGAGCAAAGCAAGTTTTCAAACTAGTTGATGTTTTTGGTCTTGTAGATGTTACTTTGATTGGTAAACTTTGTTACTATGTTACATCTATCAACGGCTTCTCAAAGTTTACTTAGATTACTTTGTGAAGCACAAATTTGTTGAATTTTCTAAGTTAAAAAAAATCAAAGCATTTATAGAGAAATAGACATACAAAAAATTGAAGCTTGTGGAGTTAAATAATGGTGAGTATTGCACTATGTAATTTGATGGTTATTGCAGACTTGTAAGTGTTGTTAAACAAAAGAATAATCCATACACTCCACAATAAAATAGAGTTGTCGAATGGATGAACAAAACCTTAATAGATTGAGTTAGGAACATGTTAAGTAGTGCTAGGCTAGAACAATGGTTCTGGGTCGAGATTATACACACTAGTTATCTAGTAAACAAATTTCCTAATTCTGTTTAGTTGACAAAACACCCTACAAGATATGGACAAGTAAAAAGTGATTAGTTTCTAATTTCAAAGTATTTGGTAGTGAGGCCTATGTTCATGTTTTAAAAGAGGAATGATCCAAGCTTGATTTCAAGGATAACAAGTGTGTTTTCATGGGTTATGGAAAAAATATTAAAAGTTATAAGCTTTGAGTTTATGTAACTCTAAAACTAGATTACCTTAAAGATATGATTTCAATGAACTTAAAGTGTGTTTAGATGTTGAATAACTTTAAAAAAAATCAAAGAAAATAGTGCATTTTTAAACTAAGGTTGAACAATAAGAAAATGCATGTGTAGAACAATAGCAAGATAGATAGGAAGAAGAAGAAGGTCTAGAAGAGATTTTTGATAAGGAACAACTAGGGCCTCTTGTTACACCTGTAAGAAGGTCCACTAGTCAATGAAACCTATGGAAAAGTATGGATATAGCCTAGCTGATTTTTGTTGTGCCTTTGTATTGCCATGAAAGAAGCTCTATCTTTAAAGGAGCATGAGTCTTGATTGCAAGCCATGAAAAGTGAAATAAAGGCTTTGGACAAATGTGAGACTTGGAACTAGTTGAATTTCTCAAGAGGAGAAAACCCATTGGTTGAAGCCTGCGGGTGGGTATTCCAAAAACAATTTGAAGCAGGTGGTAATTTGGAGTGGTACAAAGTATGTTTAGGGGCTAAAGGTTACTCCCAAGTTGAGGGAGTGGATTTTGGTGAGATATTCCCTCTTGTGGCTAAGTTAACCTCTACTAGATTTCTTTTATCTATCGCTATTGCTTATGATTTAGAGGTAGAGCAAATGAATGTGAAAAATATATTTTTGCATGGTGATTTTGAGGAGATTTATATGATTTTTTTTAATAATTTCATAGTAGAGGAGAAAGATCATTTGATTTGTATGTTAAAGTAATCTTTAATCTTTGTATGGGTTAAAGCAATCTCTACATATGTAGTATTATAGATTTGTTGCTTGTGCTTTGGAACTTGATTTTGTAAGAAGTGAAGTAGATCACTATGTATATTTCAAATTAATTGATGATCAACTACTATTCATCGTCTTGTATGTGGATGGTATGTTATTTATTAGGAATGACAAGGGGATGATTAGGGAGCTTAAAAGCTTGTTATGTGGTACTTTTGATATGAAAAAAAGAAGTTGTTAAGTACATTTTGGGCATGCAAATATGTAAGGATTAGGCTAATATTAAACTCTAGCTAAATTAGAAGTATTGTGACAATATTTTATAGCTTTTTGCAACGCGAGATTGTAAGATAGTAAGTATTCCCTTTATGGTACTAGGGTTTATTTGGAACAATGTCCTAGATTGTAATGTCCCCATTTTTAGCACTGCACTTCTCAGTGATTGATGGCCTATTCTCGGAGTGCTATCAGCTAATCAAAGGAAGAATTAGGGTCTCCGACTGTTTGGTGGGTTCTCTTGAAGATTCAGGGTTCTGCTTGTTTGAGTTTGGGATTTTGGATTGCGGTTTCTCTCTGGGTTTTTAGAGAGCTTCGCAATGGTGGCGCCTGCATCACATTCTAAGCAACTTCTCGAATTTACTATTTTTAGTAAATTCTATTTTTAGCAGTGGTCCAGTTAGCATCAGCTCAACAGGCTTTCCTCTTCTGTTAGTTCAGTTGGTAATATCGTTTTGGCCGTTTGATGCCTTTTCTGGAGAGATAAGTATTTTAATTAAAATAATGTTTTATTTTAATGTTATGACCCCTTGGCCTAGTGAAACAACTTTATATTGTTTTAAAAAGGGGGACTTTGATGGGTGGTGCCTCATTTGGAGATGGATTTTAATATTCCAAAGGTTGAAAAATAAAGTGGTAAAAAGGGACGCCAACCTTTATGAAAGTCAAATTTTAATCAATTTAAATCAATCAAGTGAAAAGTACGCCATCTTGAAGGAAGGCTTGGTTAAATCAAACCCTAAAAGTATCTTGAAATTAGGGCGCACCTTCTGGAAGCTTCTGGAGGGTCTTCTCAAAAAGTTATAAAAGAAAGCCTTGGGTCTTCATTTTGGTATCTTTTATCTACAGTAATGTTACTCTGCCAGAATGGTATTGGATCGCTTCGAGGAATGAAGGCCTCCTAGCTTGGCTCTTCTTCTTGCTTGAAAGACAGCAACTAGTTGAGAGGTTTGAGTGTTATGGATTTGTCTTTTCAGTTATAGTTGGTTTCCTATCCTTTGTAGTTGAGTTTTATCATTTTCTGTCAATTCCAGAGTTGCTGGTCATGACTGCTGAATGTATGTTTCTGCTCACAAGTCTCAAATCATAAACATTCTTGTTCTGGGTATTGTCTCATTGTGTTTCCCTGTTGGAGGCGCCCCTTCATGAATATTTGCAGATTTTAATATGAAGTTTCTGATTTTATAAAGCAAACTCGTCATTCCTTGAAGGCCGTACTTTCTGGAGTGCCTTGGGATTCGTGTCAGCAATTAATAACCATTTCTAGTTGCCATTTCTTATTACTAAACTAGGTGCCATCATTTTGAAGGTCTATTGCATCAAACTTGAAGTCATTTGGGTCAGTTTTGAGTGATATATGAGCAATTTAGTGGGTTACAGGCATGTTGGTTTTGTATTTCTGATTTCTGGACTGTCACATCAGATTTATTACAGTCAAGTTTTGTGTGGGATTTAAGAGTGGATTCTTGATTGCATTTTGATCTCATCATTCATAGTAAAACTTTGCAACAAATTTGAGATCATTTGGGTGAGAAATGAGAGAGTTATGAGCATTTTGACAAGGATTTGTGTTGCTGGTTATATATTTTAAGGTGCAGGTCTGTCATAATCAGATTTGAGAAATCTGCATTCTCCTTCTTGGATTGGTGTTAGGAAATCATTAAAGGCTTTGTAAAAGATTCCTTGTTGTTGCAGCAATTTGAAGAGCTCTAATACTTGATCTTGCAGGCATTTAAATATTCATTATAAGCTGAATAGTAATACTGTCAGCATTTCTCTCAGTCTTACTTTACATTCTGTATACGCAATTGTATTTCTTTATATCTCTGTCATATGGTAGCTCCCATTCTGTCTCGGGTTGGAAAGCACATTCTTGATGTCGAGTACTTCAGCATTCTTGCTTATTTCCCTTAATAGCATTGTAATTCTTAGCACTCCACCATATGGTCGCCTCCTTTCCATACTGGATTGGGTAGCACATGCTTGGTGTTGAGTTTGTTTTCAGTACTTGTAGCGTAGAAGATCCTCTGACCATATGTTCGTCCTTCGCGGACACATTCTTGGTTAGAGTTACCTTCAGTTGCATTTTATTTAAGGCACTGACGATCCTCTTGCCATATGACAGCCTCTCTCTTGTTGAGATTGATTGTGCATTCTTGGCAACGAGTTATTTGTAATTTGCTGGTTTGAATTATCTAACCCTAACAGGTGCTCTCTGCATTGTTGTGTACTTGATAAAAATTGAAAAAATTTGGCTCGGAATATTTCATAGATCGGATGCTTATCTTGAAGAGATGTATAATGTACCTTAGCTGGTGTTGTTCTCTCTAAAAATAGATAATCTTGAAGACATGTATAAGGAACAATGTACAAGTACAATAATAGCAATCCCTTTGAAAGAATGTCTTACTATGGAACATCTACTTTGATATTTAGAGGACAATTACTTTATAACCACTTTTAGTATTGGAAATGTGTTGTACCCAAAACCAAAATTTTTGCTTCACTAAGGCATTTTGCTTAATTGAGTCTTAATCTTGTTAAAGTGTCGTCAAATGGTCGTTTTTGGGGTTTTCAAATATGGAGTTGGTGTCAGTACTATGTCAGTCTGTTACCGAAGAGATTTAAGAAAAATGAAAATCTGAACGA
>VDFB02069294.1:0-18084 GCA_007258455.2 Sequoia sempervirens
GTAGAGTGTGTGATCAACATGTTGAGCATGATCGTGCTAGAGTAGATCGTGAATATGATGTGGCCCCATCGTAAAGAGGACCACCTCTAAAGTTCTTTAAAATGTATTTAATTGCAATTGGTGTATTAATTAATGTAACCTTCATGTTTCAAACTTTAGAGCATGTAGACCGATCAATGTGTTGAGCATGATCAGGCTAGAGAAGATCAGGAACATGATGTGGCCCCATCAGGTAAAGAGGACCACCCTCATGTTCTCTTGAACATATTTAATTTCAATTGGTGTATTAATTAATGTAACCTTTCGTGTTTCAACTACAGATCAGGATTTAGAGGGTGTTCAGCATGTTGAGCATGAGTCTATAAAAAAAGTTTAGGAACATGATGTGGACCCATAAGGTAAAGAGAACCACTCTAATGTTCTTTTAATTAATGAAATACTTGTAACAATAATAATAAAACATATCAGTTTTAACATTTCTTTCTTATTGCAAAACAGATACCCTTGAAGCGCAAGGCCCACGGGCCATGAGCGTGATGACTACTGCATTAAGATCACGAGCAGAGGGCAAAACAACTAAAGGGGGACATATATTGATTTAGAAAATGATACTCCACTTCAGATTTTTGTAGCTTTAAAAAAGAAACAAAAAAAAAGTGATTGTAATCATATCATGACAACCATATTTTGATAATATGTAAAAAATGAAAGAATGAATATTATATGTTAATGAATGAATGTGAATATGTTAATTAATGAATGTTATATGTTAATGAATGAATGTTATATGTTATTAATGGATGAATGAATGAATGTTATATGTTATTAATGGATGAATCAATGATTAATGTTATATGATTGGGTATGGGGAATTGAGAGTGATGTGAGGGGGGGAGGGGGCCAAATGAGCTTCCACCACGCATGGTTGGCCTTGTTAAGTAGAGAATATTAAACTATACTCAAAACAAAGAGAAGCTCAATAAGGTAATGCACTTTTCAATATAAGAAATGCATCGTTTGAAGCATCAAACCAATATGCAATCTGTATGTATGATCAGTCGTCAGTCTCCGCAATGGTACATTTCCACGAATATATAATTTTTTTTTTTAAAATTTCACTTCTTCGTCGCAATTTCGACGATAACCACCGATGAATCAACAGAAAGGCTCGACGAAGTTGCTATAGCTGTGATGATGATTTCGTTGTAACTCCCTACCCATTTTGTCACCCTTTCAATGATATTTCGGCTTTGCTACCACACTACGCACTGCCAATTTTGTCAAACTTTCGATGAACATTTAGTGTTCTTCCGACACTACTCCTTGCTAATTTCGTCGCAACATCGACGAACTTTTCGCATTGTTTCGATGTTGCTTCTTGCTAATTTTGTCACACTTTCAACGAACTTTTGGCATTCTTTCGACGCTACTACTCTACTATTTCATCGCTATTTCGACGAATGTTCTATGTTGTTTCCACGCTACTGCTTGCCCATTTCGTCGAACCGACGATGAACTTCTGGTGTAATTCGTCGGTGGATAAACAAAGGTTTCGTTGATATTCTGACAAAATCCCAAGGTATTTCACGATGCTGTCGACCGACGATTCTTCGCCGTTATTTCAACATTTAATTTGTCGTCGGCATTGCAACGAAAAAACAACAACGGAAAGATTTTCACCATTGCGTCGATCTTCCGACAGAGATTTGTCAAACGACCGACGAACGCCCATCAGAAAATGGTGTCAAATCCAGTAGTGTCATAATACTCCTTCTTGAACTTTAATCTGAATAACTGCTTAGGCAACTTGGAGTATTGTGACTTGGGCTTCTCCAGCCAAGAATTGATAAATTGTTGTGACTTCATAGTTTGTTCATCGTAGAACTCCTGAGCTGCCTTCATGTTGAATCCCACCACATGAGACCTGTCTGGCATATCAAAGGTTTGGGAAATGGAGACAGGGTTGATATTTTCTACAACTCTCCCTTGAGGACCAATAATTCTCTGTGTGTCCTAATCATAGTGTCTGGCACACTCAAGGACCAACTCATAACACTGCACTATAGAAGGGAAACCAACAACATGTGACAAGCCTGATTCCATCATCCTTCTTGCCACCAAAGGAGAATCCTCTGCTGCCATTCTTGCTTTAAATTCTTCATAATCCCAGAGTCCAACATTTGTATCAGTCACTTCTGACCAGACATAAGTGATTTTACTCTCAGGGATCTTGCTGTTAATGTCCATTTTAATCCTCTCTGCATTAGACATTGAGGACCCAACTGCTGCCTTGCTAGATTCAGCCTACACTCAACATGGAAATCATAATAAAAACCATAGGAAAGGGAATGTTAATCCATAAGAACACCATTAGAATAAGCCTCATATAGTCAAGGTGTTACTAAAACTCATATAAAATATTTTTGATAAACTTTGGGTTTCAGAACCATCCGGGGAATCCGAGCCAGGGAGGAATTTTGAGAAATTCCAGGCTAGACGGATTCCAGCGGAATAATCAATAAAACACCTAAAATCAATTAAATCTGATCATTTTCCATCAATAAACCACATAGGAGATCATAAGATAGCATGAATAAATCATAAAATGCATCATAAATCATTAATAAATCATGCCATTCCACATTTCCTTACATTTCATCAAATTTTGGGAAAATCTGCTAGAGATGGATTTCCACAAAGGCAGAGACACTTTGCAAATCCGAAAAAAATAGGGAACTCAGGACTTCGGTAAAATCTGGAGTCAAAGGAAATCCGCAGATAAGGTAAAATTTTGAAAGCAATGCAAATTCTTGAAACTCAAAGGAAATCGGGAAAACGACAGAGATCGGGAAAATCCAGGGTTGATGGAAATCCGTGGAGTATATGAAACTCCAAAAATGACAGCGGATTTCAAAAAATCAGATGAGATTGGGAAAATCCTCCAGAGACAGATTGTCCTGAGGGAACGAAAAATCCTGGATTGAGGTTGAAACCCAGATTGTGACACGAAACTGCGACCTCACCCATAACATCAAATTGATCATGAATTTCAAAGATTAAAGCCTGGGGCAAGCTTAATATGGGCTTTCTATAGATTCTCTCAACATTCTAAGACAATTCGAGAGCACACTCAAGATAAATGACGATGCCCTAAGTTAAAACCTACAAATCTGCCATTAAAGCACATATGAGCTCAGGATTAAAACACTTCAACTGCTAATTCTCGACTAGGGGATTACTCACAACTCTCAAGCGAGTCACGTCAGAATGAAAATAGATAAAGGACCTTAATATTTGCTTGGGAGGTGGTAAATAAAACAATGTTGCGCAACCCTAATCATGAAAATTCCCAAATAATGCAGAGAATTAAACCAAAATAATCCTAGTAAGATTGGAGTTTATCCGCAACCATCAATTAAAAGCAAGGAGATCGAGAACATACCATTGTAAAGCCCAAATCAGTCCCAGAAATAGTGAGTGCAAACATGATGGCATCCACAAAGAACAAGAGC
The DNA here is from genome assembly GCA_007258455.2 of Sequoia sempervirens. Classification (NCBI taxonomy): domain Eukaryota; kingdom Viridiplantae; phylum Streptophyta; class Pinopsida; order Cupressales; family Cupressaceae; genus Sequoia; species Sequoia sempervirens. The sequence continues at coordinate 3,513 of VDFB02069294.1, forward strand.
CAGAATACACAAGAAATCACCACTAAATTGATAAATTCAAGCCCAAATGTCCCAAATCGGATCAAAAGCTCAAGGAACAAACTCTAAGGATGCAGTCCTCAACTCAAACAATGGCAAATAATAAGCATGATGGCATAAAAGATCCCAAAAATAAAGTTAAATACATCCTTCAAAGCACGTACGAAGACATAAATGTGCCTGACAAGATAATCAGAAAACCTAGGAATCCGACAATAGGGAGGAATCCAAGAAAATTCGGCCCACGTGGAAATTTTTGAATACCAAAAATATCCAAACAATAGTGTCTAGCCGGAGACCAAGCAGGATCTGGGAAAATCCGACCAGGGTAGAAAATCCCGAACCCGAGTAAAAACCCAAAATTTATCTAGAACCAAAGATCTTCAATGAATAACTCAGGGGAGACACTTAGGCAATCAAAATAAACATTTTAGCACATGCCATAGTAAGATAAAACCTCAAAAAGAAAGGGCCAAGAAACCAAGACCAAAGTGAAAGAGGGTCCTTGCTTCCAGCGGGGTGTGTGTGCGACAACTGCACAACACTAGTAAAAGCTGATATGCACAACTCAATACTCATATGATATTGCATAAATGTTTCATAAGAAAGCTACGATACATACAGTCCTAGAAGGATGATAAATTATCTTCACAACTAAAAACTGTTTGCATCACTAACATGACCTATAACCTGCAATATACACATCTCCTCTGCTTAAGAGTACTATTAATGAGACAATTAACAAGGAATAAAAGAAACTCATGTGTAAATTTATCAATCATTCAACACACTCAATAAAACAGATAACTGAGAAGGCAGAAGTTGCTTTCTTTATTGATCTCCAAAGGTGAAACTATACATACAATGTCTGTAAATGAGTTACAAAACTCAGTATTCTCCTCTAAGGACTCTCAGAACTCACAAAGCATAAAATATGCAAGTAAGAACTAACTCAAAAAGAGGCAAAAATGCCATATATACAAAAGATGTCAGCCCCCTGCCCTAGGGCTTACAAAAATATCAGTTTTTTCCAAGAAGGGGTGACCCTCAGATTTTTTTGAATGGAGTTAATGCTGCATCCCTACTGTCCATGTCGATGAAGAGTCGCTCCAGGAATGGCCTCCTTGTTCTTTTGCAATGCATTTAATGCGCCAACCTCTAGCCTCCATGTTCACTTTCGAATCTCCCTGAAGAGCTACTTGAATGTATTGAAGCCCTTATCATTAATGTCTATCTGCTCTTGCCAGTTGACATCCCAGCTGTTCCTATGGTCTTTTCCTTTCTGTTGCTTGATGACACCTTCTGGATATCGAACTAATCCATCACTTTATTTTCAGAGCAGATCCACGTTGCTTATACTCCGTTGATTTCGTTCACAGGGGTCAAACTGCCACGGCTCGCCTGTAGCTTCCTTTGATTGGTTGCATTCGTGCCACGTAGATTTCCAGATGGTCAAAGGTCATTAGATTGAATCGCATGTTGGTGAGACACTAGAATTGTCTCCCCGATGTGATAATGCCCCTACAGTAGCGATCGGAAAGACATACAATGGTCGGCAAGACTTCACACTGAAACCTCCTTCTCTCGGCTAGCTCGAACCATTTCAAAAGGACTTTAGCGGGTCAGGGAGACCTCTCGTTGAGCTCAAGAATTTGGGTGAGCTCATTTCATATCGAGGAGACTGCTGCTGGTCGGGGAGACATCATAGCAAAGGCACCAACTTTCGCTAAGACCCCATGCGTCGGTGTGACCTTCGTTCGTTGACAGGAACTCATGGCGATCAAGGGCTCGCTCCCCGGATAACAAACTCTTTTTGGCAAGACCCGCCTAAGATGGCAAGACTTCTCATCAAAGTCATCTGATCTTGGCAAGAGCTCACATGGGTTGGGGAGACTTTGCTCTGTTGGTGAGACCTCCTGGCGAACGACAAGAGTCTTTTTGCCAAAGGCGATATATTTTCCTCCCCGCCGACGGCCTTGTGAACAATTGTCAGTGAGACTTTTTTCTTCGGCCAGACCCTTCATCGAAGCTCGTTTCCTTTGCTGATGCTGCCTCACTTCGGCGAGACTATACCCCGTCAGTGAGACCTCTTACCGAAGGCCCCACACATACGTCGAAGGCATCTTGCTTCGGTGAGATCTCACTAGGTCGGCGAGACATCTTGCCGACGACAACTGCTTCATTGAGACTTCCGTACACTTCAGTGAGACCTCCTCCTCATCGGTGAGACGTTACATCGAAGCCACCTAGTTGTAGAGAAATCTTATCCAATGACGTCCCTCATCAGTGTGACCTCTTGGTGGTTGCCAAGACCTCTCAGTGAGATGACAATCTTTTGGCAAGCTGAGACCATTTCTAGGAGACTCCAATGTGTCAAAGAGACATCACCCCGATCGAAATCTTTTCCCCGACACCACCCTTGTGAAGAATTTTTGACATGACCTCCCTCCAAATGGAGAGATACATGAAGACTCATGGTGACCCGAAAGTCCTGGTGACGGGTATATCAAACCAAATAGAACACACTTCCAGTCAACAAGACAACAGGAGAGTCTTGCCAACTTTCTTTTGTGATGAGTCCTTTTGCGCCAAAACTGATCGAGGCATGCCCTCAAACAGACCTCCTTATGAAATATCTTTAGATGCATGATCTAACTCTTGATGCAAATTCCCTATTTGGTCTTTATGAACACCTGAAACACCATTTGTCCTGCTTGATGATCCTGTAGGTGAAAATCGTGCAATAGGTACATAAGTGATGCTATAATGCTACTTGATTGAAGGGAGTTAGAGTGTTTTATACATATTCTATTCTTGAAGATTAATACAAATTCTTGAACCTTTTTTTGATAGTTCAATTAAAAAAAGGGTTTCTCCATGTAAACATGGTATTAAATGTGTTTACTTATTATGATAAATACTAGTTTTACACACACATAATATTTTATGGGTAATCCAATGTTGCATAATATTTTACCCTCTTGAAGACACCCTTTTTCCTTAAAGGTGTGAAAAGCATGTGTTAGGATTGTGGACCTTTGGTTTCAAGACCTAACACACACCATCCCATTTAACTTAACTATATTTATGAGAAGGCTCACTACTAAACCAAAAAAAATTCTCTATGAGGTATCTCATTCTTTAGCCACCTTTGTTGGGAATTTGAAAAATAGATAAATATATGTTGGCACAACAAAAAAGAGATGCCTTGATAAGCGTTATCCTTCCAACCAAAGAAATACATTTCCCTTTCCATTAAGAAATCTTACCATGAACTTTTTGCATCATTTTTTTCCATTCCATCTCTTATATTCTTCTATCTATTAGTGACATCTAGAGATAATTATTTATTGGGAAGCTTTTTCACACCATATCCCAAAATTATTTTCACCTCAAAAATATTATGATAATTGTCCTTTAGAAAAATATATTAGACATAATTGGATTTAATATTTGTCCTACAACCTTCTCATATTGCTCCAAAACCTTCTTGATTATTCTATCCTCTCTGAAAGGAAGTATATCATCCAAAAAATGAAGGTAGGTAGCATTCCTCATTCCATTGGAAAGCTGCAAACCATTCAAATGTCCCACCTCCTCTCTAACCTTCAATATTTATCCCAAAAGTTCTATAACAATTAAGAATAAAAAAGGGGAAAGGTGGTCTCTCTATAAAATCCCACACTTATTCTAGAAAAAATGTAAGAAAATCCATTCATTAAAATGAAAAGGAAACTATGAAGATACAATATAAGACCCACTTACTCTAGTCATTATGAAAGCCAAAATTTCTCATCACCTTGATCAAGAAATCCCACATGATTCTATCATAAGGCTTATTCATCATGTCTAAAGAATCATGCCTTCTTTCTTCTTATGCTTAATTGAATGAATTGTCTCATGTGAAACAATAATGTTTTCCATAATATGTATATGTTTCAAAAAAACCTTTGCTCTTAAAAAATGTTCCCCTCCAAACACATCTTTAACATAGAAGCCATAACTCTTGTGACAATATTATATATTGTGCTACATAAAGCAATGAGTTTAAATTTACCAAAATATATTTTATTCTTATTTTTAGGGATGAGAGCCAAAAAATGGAGTATAAAACCTTCAACATTTCCTTCCTATATTTGCATTCTTCTATTGCCAACCAAACATTCTCCCCAACAAAATATTATTTTTTTTGGAAAAATCTTGCTTGGAAACCATCTAGACTAGGATTTTTTCTTGCACCAAGTGAAAATGTAGCTTTCCTAATCTCCTCCATTGAAAAGGGTCTCATCAAATCTTTAGTTTGAATATCATTAACTAGATTGGGTATATTCTCCAACATTGCTTCTCGGCTTGAAAAATCCTTTGAAGGGACGAAAGCTACCAAATCCTTGAAAACATTGATACCTTTAATCCCGATAGTTTTTATATCACCCACCACATTCCCAAAAGGGGATTAAATAATGATAATTCTATTATGTTGTCTTTGAAAATTAATAGTAAGATGAAAAAAATCACTCTTGATTTTTGATGCCAAAAACTCTCCTCCATTCTTCAAATTTTATTTAATTATTTAGAGAAATAATTTTCAACAGACCTTAGATCACTAGAGAGATTTGACTATGAAATAGATGCCTCAATGAATTATAACTATGACTTGACTTGATTTTTTATATCCCAAAATTTCAGCATGGTTTTTCTCTTTGCATTCTTTAGTGCCCTACCACACATCTTCCCTTACAATGTGGTAGATTTTTGTAAAAATATAGCTTGGAAACCATTAGGTCTTGGGTCCTTCCTTGAACTCAAATTTATGACTTGATTGTTTATTCCAAAATTTTGGCATGGTTTTTCTCTTTTCATTCATTAGTGCCCTACCACACATCTTCCCTTACAATGTGCTAGATTTTTTGAAAAAAACTATCTTGGAAACCATTAGGTCTTGGGTCCTTGAACTCAAATTTAAGGTTTCATTAGAGCTACATTTTTACCCTCAAAGATATGTTTTGGTATATTATTGAATATACATGCTTTATCTTGGACATGTCCTTAATAAGGGCAATCAACACCAAATGTATAAAAAAAATTGAGCTCTTAATTGTAGATAGCCATCATATTTATGACATCATTCTTATAAGGCAACACAATTCTATCATTTTTATTTCTTTCTATCCTAATGTTTTTGGATAGGTGAAAGAACCTATCCCCATCCTTGAGACATTTCACTTGTGATTTTTTAATCCTAAAGTTTTCCATTCTATAGCTATAAATTTATCAAAAAAGTCATATGTACCTATATTTGATCCCACCTTTTGTAGAACCAATTCATCCTTAACCTAATTTTCAAAGATATCCACAACCTTTTCCTTGTTCCATTTTTTAGCTTTGGATCTCATATGCTTGAGCTTTCTTTAGAAAATGAATCTCTTATACTCTTTAATTTTATTTTTCCACCACTTACAAAAAAAAGTCTTCAAAATTTAGGCATTTGAACCACATAAATTCCATCTTGAAGTGAATGAACTTAGCACTATTTTTTTAGTGGCATTTTTTTACCAAATGGTGAATAGTTAAAACTACGGCAGACCAAACTAAATAATCACATTTTTATGAAATTTTGATTTAGCATTGATTAAATTGCTTGAACATTTGTTTTAATAATAAACTTTAAATTTAATTATTTTGCCACAATATTTGGTGCATGATTGGATTTGATTCACCCAAATTTTATAAGCAATATTATAAATCTAAATTGATTTTGTATTAATATTACATATAATTATTGTAAAATTTAGGGCATATTGCTAATCTTCATTTCCCATTATTTATTTCACATATAATCCAATTATTCTTATTAGTTTCCAAGAAGTAAAATGTACCTTGAATTTAAAATGTTCATTGTGCCAAAATTCCTTTTGGATTATTGATCTCCGTGTAAAGAAGATAAACATATTTTTGGAAAATTGCATTTAAGCCTCTAAGAATCTAGTGGATAAGCCTCATGGATGTTTAGAGGAGGGAAATGTATTCAAGGTGCACTAATTATTTACACACCTGTTATTTTTCTACAAGTGTGGTTTCTATCTTTAATACCAGCCATGAGATCATATGCAACTTTAACCAACTCTTTTCCTTCATGATCTTGATCCTCTAAATATGGATCATTCTACGTGTCAAAAAGAGGATCACCTTCTATCCCTTTATTTTTCTCCTAATTCACCAAAATTTGAAACTAATTACTTAATTTCTCATTATATACCCTTAAGGGAGGGATCTCATCCATTTTTTATAGACCACTCCTTTCCTCACCCAATTCACCACCAATTACTTTTGGCCTATCCTCTAGAGTCCAATCGCTTTTGGATTTTATCCCCCCTTCCATCTAGTTTTCTTGACAAGAAACATTGGCCTTTGAATTTAGTTTTCACAAATTTTTCTATGTGCCCAACTATCCTATAGGAGAAGCAACAATAAGGTAGACCTATCTAAATCCTATGACTAGGAACGAAGCAAAAAGTAGATTTTGATTGCTTTCTTAATCTATTCAAGAAAAGATTGTTTTTTACACATATCCTTGCATAATGTTGGGTGAAAATTCTGTAATCCCTTTTAACAGATTACAAAACTTAATTTCAACCACAGTTATGTGAGATAGAATATCTCCTCTTGAAAAGGGGATACCCTTCTTACTACTTATTGAAACTAAGGAAAAATAATTAAATATTTACAATAATGTACACTACAATAATGGTATGGGGGTGTGTCACATTCATGATTCCCTCTTCTTTCAGAGAATATTTTTTACAATGTTTCACGATTTAATCTCTGGATGCAATACAACTTCAAATTAAAACTAAGTAGTAATTCCAATACCCCTAACTTGTCAAATCAAAGTCTAGGAATACCAATGTGATAAAATACGTAACCAAAAAGGATCATGGAGGCACAAAGTCATTCCATAGTCTTCAATGATGAATTTCGCAATAACCAACGATGCAAATGAAGCACAAATTCTTCAATATACTTCACAAATAGATCCACGAACCAAGTGAATAATCCCAAGCACAAATTCTTCAAATTATCCTCTAGAAATATTTCAAGACGTTTCACTAGTTGTAGCACAAAGTCTATCAGCTAATAACACCAACGATCCACATGAATATAATTGAAAATTGTAGCACAAATTCTACAAGTTCCCAACACAATTCATACGTGCATAAGAATGTAATCCAAAATTGTAGCACAAAGTCTCCAAGTTCTCAATCAAATCCACACACGCTCCAAATGCAATATGATAGCACAAAGTCTATCAGTACTATATTTGAATTTCCTTCTGATTAAAAAGATAACATGCCACGTTCATATCAATTTCAAGAAAATATAATGAGTGACATATGAAAAATCTCACATATAACAAATGTGTTCCAAAATAAAGGTTGGAAGCAATCTACTTCTTTTATTGATAAATTTCAAGTATGCACATTCAACTCAAAGTTTGCAATTGCTCATCAAAATTTGGGTAGCATCTAGTCTCTAGAGATCAAAAGGTCCATAATACAATGGAATCCTCTCTTATTTATAGATGAGAGAGGATAGCTAATCTAGGAAAAAACCTAACCAACTAGTTGACTTATTCAAAAATGTTGTCCATAAATGTAGGAAAACATATTTATTTTACATGTAATTACATTTTTCAAAATGACATGTAAAATGTCAAAACCTATTTACATAAAGCATGGAAAATGCTAAAATTGGGAAATCTAATCTAAGGAAAAATTTAGCCTTCTTCAACATCTTTGTCCATGAAAACTTCATGATGACATGCACTTCATCACTGTTTGGAATTGGAGTGTACTTTGGAGATGACGAGGATTCTTGAGATTGAAGGCTTTTCGATGCCTTTCAAATCTAAAATAAGCTGGAAATCCGTCATTTTGCTCATTGAAGCTATTGAAAAAGCTTCATCTTCAAATTCTTCTTGAACCATTGATGAACACTTCTTTGAAAAATTGAAACATGGGAAGAACTTTCTAGTTGTACTTCAAATCCTTCTTGCTTGGTGATAGGAAAGAACTTGATCAAAATTGCTCTGAAATCTAGGCACAAGAGATCAAAATGTATGCAAAAGTAGGCTTTAACAATTATGATGCAAAGGTGGGATAAACTGAGGTTTCAATCTGAGCAATTTCATGGGTTTACAAAACTTGAATGCGATGATGGTGGAGAATGGAGTGGAAGTGAGAAAACTGGAAAATGGATGTGAGCAATGGAGTGAGAAAAATTGAGTGAAACGAGCAGAACAAAGCTCAGAATGCATTTTTGGATGATTTTTGAGCATTTAGTGAAAAACTATTTTTTGTGCAATGGCGCTAAAAAATCAACACCCTTACATCTTAGAAGATCTTCATTTCATGCACAAGCGCTAAAAAACAATGCTCCAACATGCCTTGGAAGAGTTTAGAAAATATGACATGCACAAGCGCTAAAAATCAACGCTTTTACATTTTGGAAGTTTTGCTTTTGATGCACAAGAGCTGAAAAGCGCTTCAGCATGTAATTTGCAAGAGTGATAAAAATCAGCGCTTTAGCATGTAATATGCAAGAGTGATAAAAATTAGCGCTTCAACATGTAATATGCAAGGGCGGTGAAAATCAATGCTTCAATATGTGACTTGAGATTTGAGATGCAGAAGCACTAAAAAACAACACTTCAACATTACATGTGCAAAAGCAAAAAAATTCAGTGCTTTTACATGTTGAAAAATATGTAGAAGCACTTAAAAACCCTGACATTACATGTGCCAAAAACTGACTAAGGCATTGAAAATATGCAAAAGTTCTCAAAAGAAGAGCTCCTGCATGAAATATACAAAAGTGCTAAAAATCAACGCTCTTGCATGTGCAAAAAACTCTCTAACTCCCAAAACTAAATTTTCACAACTTGGTTTAAAACGTGAATTTTGACGAACTAATAAAGGTTAATGCTCGAGATGAATTTTTGAGGATGGGGGACCACACACGAGGACCAATGAAATTTTCCTTGTTTTGTGTGCTTAAAGTATGCATGCTATGAAATAGACAAGTCTCGTAGGGGTTATCCCAAAAATTAAGCGCACTAAATTCAAGGATAATAGCTGGCTCTAGCTGAGGCACTTTCTTTGATCATTCTTTGAAATGAATGAAGGGAGAAGAAATCCAAACTCCAAGTTCCTTTATCCATCCATTGGGCATAGAGTCAGGCGACAAAACAAAAAGACTCAAAGTGAAAAAGAAACTTTTTTCACCAGAAAGTTGGTGGATCAGTGATAGGTCTTCTCCTTTTGTCCCATGATGCATCATACAATGCTTATGCCAGGATCCCATACATGATTGTGATAATTTTGCAGCCTTTCATTTTTGGTTTGATACCAACTCCTCTTCTGATAAATCATTAACTCAATATCACTTTGGGTATGATATTTTTTTATTCCTTTCTTACATACAATATTCATTCTTATCAACAATGCTTCATACTTTGCTTTGTCATTATTTTTTTCAAACTGCAACTTGAAAGGAAGAACGTTATGTGACTGCAATAATTGAAAAAGTGGGTCCACCACTCCTTGAGCCCTTAAACCTCGTGTATAACTTTTGTCAGCTAGAATGTAGACTTGAAACAAGAGAGAATTAGAAATAACAATATACACAAGATCACAATAAGATATTGGAGTACTTATTCACTTCAATCAAAAGCATGAGGCTTTGGTTGCGTGCTTCGATCCCCAATAGAGTCGCCAAAAAATTGTTTGGTGAAAATTCTGTAATCGCTTTTAACAGATTACAAAACCTTGATTTCAACCACAATTATGTGAGATATAATCTCTCCTCTTAGAAAGGGGAGACACCCTTCTTACTGCTTATTGAAACTAAGGAAAACTAATTTAAATATTCACAATAATGTACACTACAATAATGATATGAGGGTGTGTCACATTCATGATTCTCTCTTTTTTCAGAGAATATGTTTTACAATGTTTCACAATTTTAACTTCTTGATGCAATACAACTTAAAACTAAAATTAAGCAGTAATTCCAATATTCCTATCTTGTCAAAGCAAAGCCTAGGAATACCAGCATGATAATGAAAAGTAACAAGTAAGAAAATATCACAGAGGCACAAAGTCATTCCATAGTTTCTAGTAATGAATCCTTCAAGATAGTAACCAATGTTGTAAAATAAGCATAAAGTCTTCTATATACTCCATGATAAATTCCACGAACAACATGAATAAATATAAGCACAAAGTCTTATAGAGAATTCACCAATAGTATCAACAATATTACAATTTCAAGTAATAGGTGTAACTCAAAGTTTACACAAATTTACTCAAATCCCTTTCAATCTCAATTACTTAATACTGTCAATTCAATCAAACCATAAGATAATTGTTTCCAACACAAAGGTTGGTATGCAACTTCACTTCTTTATTGATCAAAATTAAATTCACAAAATTGAACTCAAAAATTTTCAATATTTGTTTCACAAATTGGGCAACACGTCTTTCACAATTGAGTAGCACTTCATTGCAAAAGATAAAAGGTACCCTTTTACAAAGGAATCCTCTCTTATTTATAGATATGAGAGGAGATATAATCTAGGAAAAAACCCTAACTAACTAGTTGACTTATTCAAAAATGTTGTCCATAATTATAGAACATATTTGTTTACATGTAATTACATTTTTCAAAATGATATGTAAAATGTCAAAGCCTATCTACAAAAAGCACAGAAGAAAGCTTATGAACTAACTCTGGAGATACAAGAAGTTTTTCATAGTTCCTTGCTCTTGGCTCAGAAGTCTTCATATTTATTCTTTATCTCTCGCATGAATGCCTCATCTAGACCAGTTGTATACTCAATAATGGTATGAACCCTTGTGATTGACTTTATTGTAGATTGATTAGTAAATTTTCTTGCATCTATCTAGATGCATCTTTAAAGATTGTCAAGAGAAAGTTGTACATCACATATGGCGTGCATTAAAGTCTTTGAAAAGCCTTCATCTTCCACTTGCTTCATGATAGCTTCTTTAAAGATATGAGCAATCTCACTGACCGAGAGGAAAGTATGATCATCATCAAGGAGTTTACCCAGTAATTCCTCAATTCCATTCACCATGACAACATGATGTCCTTCGACATCTTCTTGTACTTGTTGTATGTCCTCGATGAGATATTTGATTACTTGAATGTGATTCTTAAGAGATTCTCTTATTTCCACATACTTCTCTTTGTCAGGAATTACCCCAACCTCCACTAATTTGCTCAGTTTTGTCTCTTTCATTTGTGACCAAAATGAGAGACTTCCTTCCATTTCTTTTTGCTCTATGAAAAGTGTGCTTTCTTCTTTTTCAAGCTCCAACTTCATCTTGGCTATTTGAGTAGTCTTTTCATCAACAATAGCTATGAGTTGTGAGCCTTGTTCTATTATCTCATCAATGAACTCATATTATAACGCTTTACCCTTGGAGACAAACTTATCCACTTTTTGCACTGCTAGTTCCTCGACATTCATCATGGCCATAGGCTGCACCTTCTCTAAGGAGCCTACAATCTTCCTTAAAATTGATGCATATTGCTCATCTTTATCTTTGTACATATCTCTAGCCTGCTCCATTTTTCCAAGTCTATCTGATAATGCATTTAAGATCACTTGTGCATCTTCTTTTGCACTTGCATTAGTTACCTTATTGAGTTGAATTCTTGTATAGTGTAATCTTCCATTTTCACATCACCCTGTTCATGTGGAGGTAAACTAATATCTACATACTTGTGACCTGATTTTTCAATATGAAGTCTTGATTGAACCTTTTCCTTCTTTTTCCCCTTGGCTTTTGGAGGAACTATCTCTTCAAGATCAAGCTCATTTGGGGAAAAAAATTGTTTCTTGTGCTTTGATAATTGTGAGATTAGCCAAGGGGGAAGAGATGAAATATTTCCTTCTTGACTTACTGCTAATTATTGTGTAGCAACCACTTCTGTAGGAATGGATGATATAGTAACAATTGGAGTAGTATCAGTCATGATGGCATGGGTAGATTGCAAACCAAGTGGATCCTGCAATGAATCATTCATGAACCTCTCAAACTATGCCCGAGAAGATATATCAAATGATGGAGATGATAAACTTGGAATGGATGAGGGAGAACTCAAGGAAACATCAACAGTTTGTAGGATGGAACCTACAAGAGGAGTGGAAAGATCTGTTGATACTGAAGGAGGAATGGTAACATTCACTGCATGTAGAGTTGTTGTAGGAGGAGGTGAGGTAGGAAGAGGAGGTGGAGGAGTAGTAGGATTTGGAGGAGTATGGGGAACATTGGTAGTAACAGGTGATGATGTTTGGGGAAGATCAATAATGTTCTCATGAGGAGATAGTTGCATAATTTCATCATTACACCTTTATTCTTCCTCATTACCCTCTTCCTCTCCTTCATCTTCTTCAGATTGTTCATCCTCTGCGGATTCTTCTGATTCCTCATTTTCATTCCCTTCCTCTTCTTCTGATGATTGTTCTTTAGATGCAAGCTCTTGTCTCTCTACAGATGGTTGTTCTGATTCAGTAGCTTCCTCTTCTTCAACTATCTATGCAGTACTTTTAACAAAAGTGAACTTGATCTTAGGACCCCTCTGTGAAGAAGGAGCAACCACATATTTGTGTTTAGTGCAGAGTTCTTTTTGTTGACTAGCTTCACCTCCTGGTGCTTCTCATTCATATTCTGTTCTAAAATATTTCATTTGAAAGCCATGCCTTTGAAACCATTCACCTGAGAAAGTATTTCTATGATAGAAACACTTTCCTTTTTAGACCATTGCAAAAGAGGTAAAAGCTTTCTGGCAATTTCTTCCTCTTCATATGCAGAATTTATGATATCACTAGGATCTTCAAAATCCTCTGGAATATCAGCTACACTAAGATCCCTGATCTATTCTACAATCAATCTGCAAAAATCCATTCTCTAATTGTATTCCTCATCTCTACAGTCTATTAAATATCCTCAAAGCGGTAGACATGGTGATGATCCTTCTTAAGTTTCCTATTCACATTTTTGTAGTCAAAGTCAAATATGTATCTATATGTCCTTATAGTCATGATTTGCATTTTTTTAGCTACTGACTTGTCTTTTTGCACACTATGAATAGTATATCTCCCAATAGTAAGTGGGAACTTGAAACCTGGCTTATGAATTCTCTGGCATTCCTTCTGGACTAAGATCAACTGTCTACATAGCTCCATTAGTATCCACTTGTCTGAAGGATATATGGGCAACATGTATGGGAACCCAGTATAACAACCTACTCTCAAATATGTGAAAATGGGAAACTATAGGAAGATACATCCAAACTTACTAGCAACCCTATAGGCTTCATCTGATACTCTATTCACAAGAGTTGGATCAAAAGTGAAAAGTAGAGGTCTAAAGAAGGAATCTGTGACTCTCCTGAAATGTTTAAGACTATTCCTCAAGGTGATTTGGGAATAAAACTTATATACATGAACAACATTTTTGTTTCCTTTTGTTGACAACCCTGGAAATTTCCTCTTGACTGCAACAACATGTACCAAGTAAGAAGTCATATAAAACTTCAAGGTGGTTGGTACATTGATCAACTATTCATGAATTTCATCACTTATCTGAGCTCCCCAATCTATGTGTTCTTTCCTCCTTCTGATGATTCAGATATACTCATACATCCAATCTTGAAAATGGAATGAAACAGGCAAGCCTTTCACCCTACTCAGAAGAGTAATCATATCTCGAACATCCTCCTTGAAATCACTTTGAGGAAGTCCTTTGGGCCACTTGAGATAGTGGGCCTTGGATACTTCAACCATTGAGTATTAATCAATGTTTTAGCTTTATTCAAATCCTTGCCATAAACCTCTTGTGCTTGTTGAATGGAAATATTTGTGTATTTTTCTATGTGTGGCACTCGAAAAACTATATCGAAGAACTCTGGATCTAATCTCATCATGATTTTTCTAGAAGATCTCTTACACTTGTTTCCTCCCTGATATAATGAGAGGCAACTTGAAGAAAAAAATCCGTACAATGAGCAGTAGTTGGGAATGAAGCCACTAAGTACAAGTTGCTATGAATGATGGATCACAAATTTTCTTCTAATGGTTGCTTCTCAGTCCTTTTCACAAAATCTTCCATATCCCGGTGCCTAATCTTCGTGTCTTTAATTTCATCAACTTTTGAGATCACAACAGTAGAGGGATAAATGCCTTGGTACTTGTACTTCATCTTTCCCTCCTTCTTAGAAGATGAAGGAGGTTCTTCTTTTGTCATCCAGGAGTACCAAAAACCAATAAAATTCACCTTTTGAGATCACTAATGAGGGATTGAAAGAAACTGCAAGAAATAATGTATGATGAGATGTTAGGGGCATATGTGTTGTGCGAGTGATTGGAATGCATGAAGCAAGCAAAAAATTTGGAGTGCAAATGAGCTATGGAGGACGAAAAACAGAGTATTAGTGGTGGAACGAAGTTCAAAGAGCAAATAGAATT
>VDFB02069295.1:0-28908 GCA_007258455.2 Sequoia sempervirens
GGTTAAGGGACAAGTAGCCCAATTAAAGCAACAAGGGGTTGTCCTGACATATGATGGGCTCAAGAGTGAGCCTAGTGCCACAAAAATGTCACCGCTACAACTTCAACATGAAGAACATCCAAATCTCCTCTTCTCACAAGATAGAAGAAGAGGCAACAGATTGAAGCAGAAAAATCTCTAGATCCCAAGGTTTATTCAAGAAAAGATTCAGGAGGCTCACCCTCAAAGAGGCCAAAATGGATGGGAAGCATCGCGGGGCAGAAAACAATTCAAGAGGGTGAGGGAGAGGAAATGGATCAAGCTGAACATCCTCTAGCTCCACCCGTTTCACCCACCCTTCCATTTATTTCCCAGGCCATGGTTGCCACATCCCCACCTGTGGTGGACATCTCAGTTCATCTCGCCTCCTCTCCCCTAGCCGGACCCATACTAGTGGTTGACTCTTCCTCCACCACAACTACTCTACTTTCATCCACTGCCATGTCACCTACTACATTGCTCCCATTAGCAATAGTGACAACACCAATGCCCACACTAGCATTATTGGAGGCTTTCTCGCGGTACATGCAGAATTTGCACTCTGATATTTCTGAGATCTTTTTGGATCCCACTATCCAAGTTGTCATAGTGCAAGTCCTCACTAGTGCTATGCCTTCACAAACTCCAATGGGACTGCCAACAATGGAGGCGACAATGTTAATTTCTAAAGAATGGGATAGGTTGGACAAAGAAGCTTCAAGGGAAATGGAGGAGTAAGCTGATGAGTACCGTGAAAACCCAGAGTATGAACACCAAAAAATTGACACGGTGGTTGGAAAATAAGAAGAAACGAGGTCTTCCGAAAGTGCAAACGAACAGGAGGGTACAGGTGGTAGAACCATTATACAAACCTTCAATGATGATCTTGAAGAGGAAATGGCTAGACAATTGAAGCATGATGATGAAGAAGAAGAAAGGTCACCTCTTAGAGGAGAAGGGAAAGAAGGTGGTAGGGTAGTAGAAAATGTAGAACTCCCTATAGGGGAACAGCTGGAGGATGTGCCACCTCCTTATAGAGAAGAAGGAAATATGGAAGAAGACAAGCCTGAGGAGCATGTGCACGAGGAAAAACAAGCTGCAATGAAAGAGAATGGAATTGGGATAGAAGAAAGTCCCCCAAGAGGGATTTCCTACCAAGCATCCCATCAAACACCTCATGTTTGTCCAAGACTTCGATGAGGATGAAGGAGACAACACGAAAATAGAAGAAAGGGCTCCCACAGGTGAACAAATAGAGATCCAAACAAAGGAAGGTGAGGATGATCATGATCGCCCAAAGGAAAATCTTCTATGCCCAAATGGTTGGAGAGGTAGCTTGAAAAGAAGACTCCTACCCCAAAGGATCCTAGAGCAAGACTAGAGGATATCCTAGCTTGAGTGCATATCACAACCAAAAAGGAGAAGAAGCTCAAAATTGGATTCAAGGTAACGATGGATGCTTTTGGGTCTCAAACTATGCAAGTAGCAACATCGGTGGTAGGCCAAGAAGGAGTAAGCTATAATAGCTCCACCATTAACTTGGGAATTGCTACTAGAGAGTAGAAGGTGAAGCACCTCGAGGAGTCTGTTGCTACAATGGTGCATCTAATACAACAAGATAAAGTCTCAAAGGATGAGCTTAAAGCATAGGTAGCCGACTTGACAACTTACATCCAACAATGGTCTTCAGCTGAGGAAATGCCTACCACATATGCGGCTCCACCCCAACTATTGTCCAAGGAACAAATTGACAAGCTTGAAAAAAGAAAGAACTTGGACAAAACTATAGAAATCCGGTTCATATAGGTTCTATACATTGGAAATATGGGTATCAGTTAGGTTGTTCGAGCAACCAACAAGTTCCTGGATTTATAATAGTCTTTGGAAGGTAGAAAGAAACTCTGCACTGACTTCCCTATGACATATAAGTCCACCTATCAAAAAATCAAGGCTATCCTCTAGCTACCAAAATCCACATGGGAAAATGAGCTCGCACTAAAAAGGGACAATCATTGGCTAGTGGATGTATGGAAGTGAGACTTTGTTAATAGGAAAGAAAGGTTGGAGTAGATAATTGATAAAGTGGATCCAAATATTGAATGGGTCAAAATTAGGGTAGACTATACTATGTTGAGGTTGATGATGGGATATGACATTCTCATAGTGCAATTTGTCCAGAGAAGATGAAGCCATTTCGAGAGAAAAAGATGGAGGATAGGATGTCAGATGAGATAGCCATGGATTTCATGAGTTTTTCCATGCGCGCCTTCACCCAGTTAGAATTGTTCAGAGACCACACCACCAAATATGATGAAGATTGGAAAAAGGCTTGAAGACAACTCCAAGGAATGGAGTTATCAAGTATTGTGGTCCGAGATCATGGAGGTCGACAAACTCCAATCAGTAATCTTGAAATTCATGGAGTATGCAGCTTTGAAGAAGCAGGAAGGCAACCCTATGTTAGTGAAGAACTTCTAAAGGAGACCAACATAACAAAAGAGAGAAATCAACAAAGAAAATACTACAGTGATGTCTGCTAGAGATGAAATAGGATGAAGAAAAAATTTTTAAAATTGTAACCACATTGGGGGTAGGTAGAACCCTATGGTTTGTAGTGAATCTTTACCCACACAATAGAATTAAATATTAGCCATTCATACTTTTTGGGAGGGACTATAAATGGGGGTCTGCCTCTACCATTTTTCAAGAGAGGTTGAGTTGTTAAAGACAATGCTATATAGGAATTTCTAATGAAAATGATACATTTGACTTGTAGTTGCATTTTTACGTTTTCTAACATGTTTCCTTGATTCAAATACAATGTTAGATGTATTTAGATTTACATTGGAATATTTCCTGGTTAACTTTAGAATTGCTTAAATGGTTTGGTAATGTTGCTCATGATCATAGAGATTTTGCTGTGTAGATGCCTTCCTAGTCCTTTCTTTTTGTTGTTTGTTGTTGGTAAATGCTTGTGCAAAGTCAGTCTGGGCTGAAATTTGAAGCTTCTTTTAAACTTGTATCTTTATTCATGCATGCATGTGCTAGATGAATGATAAAATATCCACAGACCTTTGAAGATATTGCAGATTTCATGAGACTGTAGGTCTCTTGGTTAAGTGGAATCCTATTTGAAGGGAGTTTTCCATAGCAGAGCCTCCATGATCATTGTTCAAAGTTAATTGCATATTGAGGGAACCTTCTGGGTATATTAATGCAGAGGTCTATGGAAAAAATAGGCCCTTAGTGAAATTTAGAAAAAAATCAATGTTAAGGCAAATTAGAGTAAAAATTTGAATAACTTATCTATCAATATTTCAAAAATATGTAACAATGAATTTTTAAGATTATTGAATGTAGTTTCTAAACTACTAGGTTTTATTTAAAATAAATAAAAGAATTTATTTGGTGAAATTTTGAAGTGCAATACAATAGTAGTTGAAATTTGAGGGAAAAAATAAGAAGTAGGTTATGCAATGCGACCACCTAACCATAATATAGTGATGACCCTTTAATATTTTATATATAGAGAGTAGAGGACTCATGTCTAGATGTGATGCATATTTTTTTGTAATTTTTACAAAGTAAAATAATTAATTATGATTTTTATTACAACTTTGTAAAATGGCCTTGTTTTGCAACCAGTTCAAAACTTCATGAAATTTATTTTTTTATTTTTTAATCCTATAATTGTATGAAATGACGACACATTTGGATTCAAAATGTGATACTATTGAAAGTTATAGATGTTTTTCAATCAGCCTATCAATCAAGACTTTAGTCATAAATCTAATAGAAAATAAATAATAATTATTTATTAAATTCAAATCAATAGATAGTTTATATTGGTGGAAAGCTGAGAATCTCCTCTAAAAACCCTTTTTGTTTCATCAATTTTGGGTAAAAAAAATTGTCAGCCACATACCCTACAAATACCCATAATATTGCCACTTATTGGCCCATCATGATCCTACACATACCCCTCTCTTCCTTTCTCTTTTTCCCTATTTTTAGAAACAACCTATGCTAAGGTTCATAGCACATTTTAAAGCCAAAACTTAAGGAAAACATTAAAGTTTTAGATTGTTGTCTGAACCTACAACAAAGTGCACCTTAACTCCCATTTCAGAAACTTTAGATTTTAAGATCTACTATGCATCCAACTACGTAAGTCTACCCTGTGATTACCAGAAAAATCACATAAAACAACTGAGATGTTCCAAGAATTTCCAAGAACTGACACATGAGAGACCTTAGGGTGATTCTCAAAAACTTGTTGTCGGAAGTCTCCTTTTGAGAGAGGTAGTGCATCTACGCATTGCTTGTGTAGAGAAAATGTGGAAAAACACCCATTGACAATAAGCACATTTGAGAATATCTCGTGTAGACTTCTTGACAACTCTTGCTTTCTTCTTTGGAGTAATAGGAATTTTAGAAATATCCTGTTGACTTTGGGGAGAATAATTTTGAGACTTAAGAGGGTTTAGTCTCTTGGAACTTTGGACCAGGCTGATGTTCACATTTACCTTACCCATTTACTTACTTAACAACTTATCAAATTTCCTTAGGACAAATACACCGCCCAATTTAGAAATAACAAGCTCTAATTATATAATTAAGAACACTTCACACACTCACTTTAAGACTCAATTCTTGCAAACATCAAATGGTGAGAATGACAAGCAAGTAATCTTCATTAAATAGAGAAATTGGTGTGTTTCTACATTAATTTTCCAAAGAAATCTTGTGTGAGAGAACTGGCAATCAATTACCTTGATTCTGAATTTGAGCCATTGATCGCACCTTGAATTGAATCAATAGATAATCAATCTGAAGGATGATTAATTATGAAAAAATTAAATGCATGTGCTTGATACTTTTCCATAATTAGAAAAATCAAGAGAGATACACATTCACTTAGTTTGCACATTAATCACACACCCAATGTTTTTATCTTTTATTTTTTTAGACTGCAGGAATCAAGTAGCATGACCCCCTATAAACTGTAGTGTGCTTGGTAAACTTTTCAACATGACCGACAGCGGTGGCACGACATGCCCTCTGGTACCATGAGGGTTGGGGAGACTAGACCTCATGACCAACCTCCTACAATAGGAAAGATTTAGCCAATCGAGCTAGGGCCCCAAACCCCACACACCCAAAATTTAACCAAACTTGTTGTGTCATATTTACTCATTCACCTGTGGGAATTAATTTTCTTGTAATTGATCACAGTAAGAAAATGGCGAGTAATCATGATTTATTTTTAGAATATTGACCTGTACCCTGCCTTGCTTCAATTTCACCTTCCCACATGTACTAACTCTTGATAGATTTGATGACCACAAAATATTTCCAAATTTCACATGCATTCCCAAGAATCAGTTCTAATTTAGTGCTACTTTTATCTTAGAATAGTCTCGACAAATATTTTAGCAACACCTTATCACCACCAAAATCCATTTGAGCCCTTGAAAAGTTGTACATGGCATTTCCCTTTTTTCCAACTGAAAAACTTGGGACACAAGTGGGCTCTTCACGGGATGGTGGTGCATGGTTAGGATCGACCCACATCACCTGTTATCGATCATTGATCTCCTTCTTCCAATAACACACACTATCTCCAAAGCCATAGTGGGCCACATAAAAAGTGACAGATGTCACTTCACCTGGCTTCGTGTAACCATATCTCTCCTTAATGCATAAGATGGAAGGCATGCGGGGAACGGTCTTGATGAGAACATGTGTTGCAGTGTCCATCATTGATCCTAGTTAAAACCCTACCACTGAGCCTTCAACATGAAATGGTCCCACCATTAGACTTGACATGTGACCATCGCCCACTAGCCCGTGTGTTTAAAATAATATGAAATAAATCAACATAGGAAAGCAGGGAATGGCTAAGATGTAGCCACATCTCAGAACCACAATAGTTTTCCTTCTTCTTGATGGTGCAATCTATCTTTGCCAGGGAGAATGGACCCATCAATGCAACAAACACATGGCTAAAGCCCGCTAGCCTGTGCAAATAAAATAATATGGAAAAGAAATGAATGGGCACATGAGGATGGTGGTGATCAACCCTTGACGATCAAATGACTAGTGTGAAAACCTAATTCTGTACATGCCACAAAAGTTAATTTTTGAAAGGGGGCCACTGCTAGGCCGATGGGAACTTGACCCTTAGGAACAAAGGCTAAAGACTTAAGTCATTAAGCATAAAAATCAAGCCTTATGTTAGGAAAAATTAAGTGGAAAGGATACTTGGTGACCAACAAACCTACACTTAGGGGGCTAGTGAACATAATGATTTCAATGGAATAGGTAATGATTAAACAACTAGGGACCGAGAACATTACGTCAATGTAAAATAAAATTACTGAGGATTTTCTAGACTCATAGGCCAATTTTGAAAGGTTTTAACAAGATAAAACCATGACACAGTGATGAGGAACACAACCTTAAGCTAGAACGAGGGTCCAAGCCAAATGATTTAACATTTTAAAATGGAACCAAGAATTTTTTGAAAGGTTCCATCACTGGCTCCTATTTGGGACACATGCCTCTTGCAAGCATGGTGAGATCCCAAAATCATAGGTGAAGTAGACCAAACACAAAAGACAAAACCAAAACAACCAAAAAAATATACAGTTTTTACATAGGCTGAAAAGACCTAAATGGGAGATCAAATCTCCACTTTGTTCAAAGCCTTCCCCTAAGGTGCAAGTTATCAATATGCACCTTGCAATTTGACAATGCTTCAACTTTTCTTGGTGGCTCGAGGCCACTAAACTTTGGGTTGATACTTACCTCAATCAAAAACCCTATTTTCCACTATTTGTATCAAGCTAAGGCTGAAAATGTTCTCATGAATTTCCCATCGCCTACCGATGTCCCTAAATAACTGAAACACATAATTGATGGAGTATTCTATTTGATTCAACTTGCAACTATATTCAATCCAATACTCATCTAACTAGACAGGGAAAGTGAAACACTCATAATTTTCTTGTCATAAGGGAAAGTACCATATTCATTTTTTGTCATAAATAGGAAACACTTATATACAGGCTCCTATTCAAGCTAATGTTCATATTCATCAGAGTAATATAAACCAGTCATGTTGCCCAATGCTCCATTTTTTTGAAAAATAATTTTCTTAGAATCCATAGCACTTTTACTTTTACTTAAAGCAAGAAAATTCCCATAAGGGTCATCATTCATATCATCCCAGATCTCAAAGAAAATTTGTGTTTTAGGATCACTGCCACAATTTGATTTTTCTTTCCAATCACCATCTTTCAACTAGAAACAAAACATTTCAAAAGATGGAGCAACTAGTTTAGAATTGATATGATTGATATTAGGATATTCAATTGCACTTTTAAATGATAGGTTTATTGATTCATATGTGCAGGATTCATGTAAATTTGAACAAATATTTTGTTCCTCCAAGTAATTTTTTCATTTCTTTCCTCAGCAGTACTTCAGCAAGAAACAATCATGTCCATTTTTGTCATAAAATTTGCACACCCTACTTTTGCTTCATGTAAACATTCATAAACAGGACCTTGCCAACTAGCACTACCCATCCCATCATTTGGATCTAGACTCTGAGTATAGATAAATCGTAAAATTCATCACCAATCATTTCATCAAGATGCTCCAACCCTGAAGTAATTAAATTGCTTTGCAAGAGTCTATCACATGCAATTTGTTTGTCTACTAGCAAGGGAAAAACTTCATGAGCATTGACACAATCATAATCCTTAGGTAAGAAGGGTGCCTTGAAGTTTTCTTCACAAAAAGGTTTGTATTCCTAATGAGAATAATCAAGATTTTCATCTTCACTACCCCGGTCATCATCTTTTAAAAGTACATCAACAATATTTGAAAATATGAAAATATCATCATTCATACTATTACATATGCATTCATCTCCAACAACATCCTTATCCATTCTTTGGGAAAAATCTTGATCTTTGTTAATAAGGTTAGCGCTCTTGTTATTTTGAGACCTCATTTTTTGCTCATAGTCATGCTTTGCTTCCTCAACAATTCTAATCCAATTAATTATCTACTCAAAATCACGAGGTTTCAATTCCTTGGGAAAATTACTAAGCCCTAGCTCATAAATGTCACAAAATATGTCTATGCAAATTGAATCTTCAGGTCATAACCTCCTAGGTATTTCTAACGAGGAATCCAAAAACCTTGATAACAACTGATATGGTGATTCCTCTTTATACCTATTTATACTGTACAATCTTTGAACTAACAACTCTTGATCACCATCATCTAAATACTGTTGAGATCTATTCTAAATTTGATCATGATCAATATGTTCTGGGAACACATGAAATGAGACATCAAAACTGTCATCACAATGATCATCCTTTTCATCTTTGCTTATTTCATCTTTGTGATGCGTATCCATACAAGAAACACTTGTAGCCATATATCCCTTCATCATTGAGTAGTGTTTTCAATATCCATAGCAATATGATATTCCTACAACAATGTTGTAGGTTCCTTATCCCTTATCAAATAACTCATCTTATTATCAAAAGCACCAAGATACACAATCAAACACTCTACATCACTAGGTCTCAAATATTCAGGGATATATTTTACTGCTTTCATAAATCTAAGCCTAAAAGAAGGAACTAACTCTTCTTCATCTTGTTGGATTTCCCTAAATATTCTTATCTCATTTGGACTAATCTTTTCACCAAACTTTTCTACAAATACTATCATAAAAGCATCCCATGAAGCTATAAAACATATTGGTAAATATGAGTACCAGTCTCTGGCATCCTCTTTTAATGACTAGGCAAACAACTTCATGACAACATCCTCATGGTTTACCTCAAAATCACCCATCAAATGGGTCATCCCACAATAATGGGTTACACTTTTTGGCAAAACTTGACACTAAAATCAACATTTTCATAAAAAACTTCACTTTCTGACACCTATAGTTGGTAAACTATTAGGAATTTGAAAATGATGTAAACAAGTGATTTATGAGATTTTTTTCTCTATATTTTAAATATATACTTTGTTAAAAAATTGGAATTAAATTGTTTTTTTTTGCATCTCCTTTGATAACTAGTTTCTAATTGTAAAGAACATTTTTTAAAAGTGATGTGTACTTCGGCATGCATAAATTTTTTTCTACAAAGGATAAATTTTGATTCTTTATAATTTAGGTTGCTAACATTGGTATCTAGTGGTTTCATTTTGTTTCATAACGTTTTGTTTAATATTTTTCTTTTAATTAAGTTTTGAAGTCAAACCAATTATAGTTTAGACATAGGTGCATTTCAGCTCGCATAACTTTTTTTGTATGTATCTAAATTCAATTTTTTTTTTGTTAGAACAAGGACACCAATACCTAGGCCATATATATTTTTCAAAAAAAAAAACAAATTTAATATTTTTCCACAATGATTTTTCATTGAACTTGATGTTCAGTGAAAAACCTATGTTTAGTTAAACAAAAGAATAAAATGAAAAAAACCAAAATATATGAAATTTATAGTTGTTGGAAAGCACATTTCGAGCACGACACTCCCCGAACTATGTTTATCAAGTTTGAATCCATTTGCACCTCCTTTTTGCGCTTCCATAGTCAAAAAAATACATAAAATTAACTGTACCACTCAAATCCTTGCCCTATGGACAAAGCAAAAGAGTATAAGG
This sequence comes from Sequoia sempervirens, assembly GCA_007258455.2. Classification (NCBI taxonomy): domain Eukaryota; kingdom Viridiplantae; phylum Streptophyta; class Pinopsida; order Cupressales; family Cupressaceae; genus Sequoia; species Sequoia sempervirens. The sequence continues at coordinate 9,724 of VDFB02069295.1, forward strand.
AAACCAAGACTCTTGGATTTAGTACAAGAGATGAGAGGACCAGACATGGTGAGGAAAATGAAGGATACAATTCCAACAGAGGATTCTACCATAACTATGCATTTAACAATGTTCACCAAAGATGTGGTGGAAAAAATGGAGAAGAAAATAGTTGAATATGAGAAAAGGTTGAAATTGTCTAATGATGAAGTAAATAAATTGTTTATTGAAAATGATAAGTTGAAACAACAATTACAACAAGCAACAATAGTAAGGGGAGATGACATAGCCATTTATAACCCACCTATTCAAGCTAAAGACCCACAGATTCAACAGATGAAGAATGAAATTGATTAGTTAAAGAAGCACACTATGGAAGATGTCAAACACCACATCTTGGATACCCTGAGGAAAATATTGGAGCACAAAATTGAAATATTGAAGGAAAAGATAGGTGGGGTACATGAGAGCTTTAGCAATCTAGTTAAAGCTTTGGAGCAGATAAATTTAGTTCCCCTATCCTAAAAGAACTCTAGAAAAGGTGGCAACCCACTCACCACATTTTAACTACTCAAGAAATGGTGAAGGGAGTGATTGAGGAGTGTGCAAGTATTTGATTGATATGAAGAATAAAGTGGAAAGTAGAAGAAATACATTTGACTCTATAAAGCACAGCTTCAACCCTTCAATCATTAAAGATGATAATCAAATGAAAGGTGTGGGTGAGTGGAATGATGATTTTTATAAAATGGTTTCTCAGTGCCTGACACACATATAGAGTGATGGGGATATCAACCTTGATAGGTTTCATACTTTGGTTGATGGAATTGTTATATTGGATAATGGATACATGAAATTTGTAGATGTCAAGAATTTGCTTGATAACCTATGGAAGAGTCATCTCACAAATCTTTCTGCTAGTCAAGGAATTAAATGGACAAATGATTTGACAATAAGAAAATGGTAGGAGAAATATCTATGCTTAGATGATGACTGATCATCAACATCATAGAGGATGATAAATCATAAAGTAAAAGATTTGCACAAGTCTTAGATGACCACAAGCTTTTACTTGAAGACTAACAGATTAGAGCATATGTTTGTTTTAGTTATTTTAGTTATGCTTAATTTCATAAATTATGTTTTGTTACAAAAAGACACAACCTTTGGTCTGAAGCTTGTTGCCTCTCATATAAATACGAGAGACCGAGACCAAAAGAAATATATAGCTAGATAAGAGATAGGAGGAAATAATAGACAAATAGGGATAATGTCTACATTTCGAAAGACCATGATGTATGTATAAAATTTTGGAGGAATCAATGAAAGAACTTTGATTTTGTGGCATCATTCTGGTATTAGTTGTTTGTTGAATTAATTGAAAATATTATCAAGTTGTCTCAAAGGATGATATTTCTATGATATCAAAATGTTTAACCTATTATAAGCAATTAAAATGCAATGGAAAACATAACGAAACACCTCAAGATTAGCCTAAGGAATTTGAAAATACAAAGAGGAAAATGTTAAATGAAGATAAATGATTATACCTTCCTCCTTGCAACTAAAACTCCTTGGTTGGCCCTTGATTTGGATTGATATGTATGCTCCTTGATGGCTCTTGATGTGGCTAAATGGAGGATTTTACTATGTGCTTGGATGTAAATGCAAGTGAATGTAATTGAAGGCTAGATGGGTGCACAAAATGGCAGCATGTAGTTATAAAATGGCTAAGTGTTCTAAATGCCCTTGAGGAGGGGGTATTTATAGGAGAATTTGAATTCTCTAGAGAATTCAACGGTTGAGATTGATCCAACAAGGTCAAGATGAAGGGCTATGGTGGGTTGAGAACTCACAAGCCCTCACATCTTGACATGTGGATGGTGAAGTGGCTAAGGGGATATGAGGTGGAGGTGAGGTGGAAGAGAGGCACATGATGTGGAGGAAGGAAAGGTACCTTCCAAGTTCCTTGGGAGATGAGAAGATTCCTTGGAGGAATAAATGTGAATTAAAAATTCACATGCTTGGGAGAATCTAGTGGATAAGAGAGAGTCTCCAAAAAGGTGGGAGTTTGTCACATGTGACTTGATGTAACAAGTCAAAGGTTCTAGAAGATGCATGGGAAAAGGGGATTCTAGGAGGAATAAAAGTGAATTAAAAATTCACATGGGGAAGAGAGGAGCCTAGGGTGAATAAAAAGGAATTAAAAATTCCTTGGGGGATGGGGAGAGTTGACCAAGGTACTAATTAGGTTTGACTAATCAGTAATTAGAGGAGGATAATTAGGGGTTAATGAGGATTAGAAGCCAACTTGCAAAAGTTGGAGGATGTGACACATCCTAATCAAGGATTAGGCATGTGCACATCCCTAATGAAGAGATTAAGAGATGGATTAGATGAAAATAAATGTAATGTTATTTAATTCATTTGATGAAAAGGGATTAAGGAGGGTGGAGTATTTAATATTTAATTATTAATTAAATACCTTAGGGATTTAGCGGGAGTAGAATATTAATTAAATAATAGTAATATTACTTAATTAACTTGGATAAGAGGTTGTTTAGATGAAAAGTGATAAATTTGGATAAATTAAGTGTCCAAATTTGGATGTCTAAAATTTCTTTGTTATTTAAATTCATATATCAAGTATATACTCAGTTTATTCATGCAAATCTATTGTACTCATGTGGTATAATCAATTGGTTCTTTCAAGTAAAGATTAAATCCTTCTAATTATTCATACTAATTTGGAAGTATCATTTGGATCACTAATTTGGATCACTAAGAAGAACTTGGTAGTTACATTCTTTCATGTTTATATAAGTTATAAACTGTTATTTGTATGCTAAACAATTATAATTTCTACCAAATAGAATCCATTCATCATAGACTTTCATCAGACTCCATTTTACGGGTATGTGCAAGATCATCATGGAAAAGCAGGCCTTAAGTGGCAAAAAATTGAGGAAAAATGGAGTGTCAGGGCAGCTTGGCGTAAAATTTGAATAAATTATCTATATTATTTCAAAATATGTAAGAATAGAATCTATAGCAAAATTGAGATGAGTTTCTAAACTACTAGGTTTTTTAAAAAAAATCTAATTAGTGAAAATTTGAAATTTCAATGCGATAGTACTTAAATTTTAGGGAAAAACTAAGAGTGGGTGTCTATTTGAACACCCTAACCATAATAAAATGATAATATTTTTTTATAATATTTTATATATAAGTAGAGGACTCATGTCTGGATGTAATGCATATTTTTTTGTAATTTTTTTCCAAGTAAATAATTAATTATGATTTTTTTATTACAAATTTTAAAAAACTATAAAAACTCATATGTTTGACCACCTTAACTTGGTCAAAACTTCATGAAATTTAATTTTTCTTTTTTTAATCCTATAGTATCAGAATCATAGAATGTGACACATGTTTCAGATTAAAATAATGTGATACTGTTTGAAAGCTATAGATTATTTTCAATCAGCCTATTGATCAGGACTTTAGTCATAATTCTAATAGAAAATGAATAATATTTATTTATTAAATTCAAAGTAAATCATAATTTATATTGGTGGAAAGATGATAATCTCCTCTAAAAACCTTTTTCATTTCATCAATTTTGGGTAAAAAAAAGGTCGTTAAAAAAAAGGTCTCTAGCCACATACCCTACAAACACCCATAATATAGCCACTTTTTGGCCCATCATGATCCTACACATACCCTTACCCAACAATGAATTGGCCTCATCCATTTTATTCATTTAGTTTCATTGAATTCATTTCAAAAATTTGCATCTATTAACTTAACATATTCATAAAATCCACCTTGGTATTTCTTATATAATTATACCAAATAGGTCTACATCTTTCCACCTCCAATTTCCATTGTGGATAGATTTCTTAAGTAGGAAACACACAGTCTAAGTCTACTCCACTTGCATAGGTATACCCACCTAGGTTTGGCAAAACCTGAAGAGAAGAAGGTTCAAATTCATCATTTGGCCTTGTACATTAGCCAAAAATGTTGTGAGAGCTTGACAACCTCTCATGGTTCAAACCTAAATTTTTGAAACCTAACACCCCTGGGCCCCTAGGATAGGTCTCTTAGGTTAGGTTCTTGGTCAAAACTCAGAAAATCCCAAAACATCCAAATATTTAGAAAACACAAAAACATCTGAATTTATATGAAAATCAAAATGTCCAAATAATCTTTGAAAATACAAAAACATTTGAAAACTTAGAAAAGCCCAAAAACATTAGAAAACATTAAAAATACATAAAAAACCTCAAGTATCTTTGAAAATACCTAAACAAACTCAAATAATAAAAAACATAAACATTCACATAAACTTTTAAAAAGATAGAAAAAACTTCAAAACATTTCAAAATACCAAAAACATTGAAATATTCCAAAAAAAAATCCAAAACCATCTCATCCCATCTCGCTTTCACCTGCAATAAACCTTCATCCATAATAAATCGATCATCATCTTCAACCTTTTGTAAAACAAACAAAAATCAAGTATAGAAAGTGAGAACATAAGTGTTAAAATATAAAGTCTAAATCATAGGTAAATGCGTCAATGAAGTTTATATCAATGAATTATCATAAAGCTCATCATCATCACAACATCAAACAATCTTTGATCAACATGTCCTAAGATGTATCCTTCTTGTGATGGACATTAGTATTAGCATCACCTTAGCTAAGTTAAACATGGAAGAGATATAGATAATACTGACTGTTTGTCTTTGATCTTTTGTTATGATTTATCTTAATGACCAATTTTGAGGACCTCTCGATGATGTCTACCAGAATGATTTAGAGATAAATAAATGTGGCATCGATCATTATATTTCATTTGTTGTGCTTGTGGGTACTCTTGTAAAATAATCTTGGTGCATACTTGCTTAGTTGTGTGTAGGAAGGTTGTTTGAAGTATGTTGTTGACTATTGTGTATCCTTTGGTACAATGTATTCTAAGCTTCTAACTTACATTCCAACAAGGTTTTAATATGTCAAGGTGTGAACAATAACTATCCTATCTATTTGCAGAGTCAAAGTCTATTAGAGTATGTGCAAGTTCATCATGGAAAAAATAGGCCCTTACGTGGCAAAAAATTTAGAAAAATTAGATTTAGGCCACTTGATGTAAAAATTTGAATAAGTTATCTATATTATTTCAAAAATATGTAAGAATAGAATATGTAGCAAATTGAATGTAGTTTCTAAACTACTAGGTTTTTTATTTTTAAATCTATTTGGTGAAAATTTGAAATTTCAATGTAGTAGCACTTAAATTTGAAGGAAAAAATAAGAAATAAAAGTTCATCTCGACCACCTTAACCACAATAAAATGATAAAAAAAAAAAATTAGAATATTTTAGATATAAGTAGAGGACTCATGCCAATGCGATGCATATTTTTGTAATTTTTTCCAAGTAAATAATTAATTATGAATTTTATTAGCAACTTTTTAAACTTCATAAAAAATCATAAGTCTAACCACTCTTAACTTGGTCAAAAAATTACGATTTTTTTTTTTTTTTTAATCCTATAGTATGCAAAGTATAAATGTGATACATGTTTTAGATTCAAAAATGTGATACCATTTGAAAGATATATGGCAGTTTTTCAATCAACCTTATCAATCATGATTTTAGTTGTAATTCAAATAGAAAATGAATAATAATTATTTATTAAATTTAAAGTAAAGCATAATTTATATTGGTGGAAAGCTGTGAATCTCCTATAAAAACCCTTTTTGTTTCATCAATTTTGGGTAAAAATAAAGTCATCAACCACATTCCCTACACATACCCATCATATTGCCACTTTTTGGCCCATCATGATCCTGCAAATACCCATTACACTAGATACAATGTCTTCCTAGTTATCAATACCTTGATGCATTATGTCTATGTGTTATATCAAACGATAAGGAACAATGGAAAATCCCAATCCCAAGATTTGAGCAAATCATCATCATCATATCTAATAAAGCCTTAGTGGATCATAGACTTGCTGGATCTTTGAAGCAATCATCAAAATCAATGGTCAGTCATCTTGTTTCTTCTATCTTCTCTCCACGCTAACTTGGTATCATGATAGTCAACAAAAACATCAACAATGCATCCATCCTACATCCACAAATCATCAGCATAATCATAGCATATCACATCATCCATCTTGCATCATCATTATCATTTAAGTTGTGATGATTAAGATAGATTTGTTATCTAAACATCTTAAATCATTGCATATCATAAGGATACATTGCATATCATTTGATTAGCAAACATATGCATTATCCATCTGTACATCCATATGTATACATGATCATCTCATAAAGCTGCATAGAAAATACATAAAAAGAAATACATACATATCATCCATCCCATAGCATATCATGAAAAGATACTAAAAAAGAATACAAAATTTCATCCATACATATCATTACATCTCATGTATCACCATATATCACATAGGTAAAGCACATCCATACATGATCAAATATAAGCATGTTACATCTCACATCATATGCATCCATACAATAATAAGCATGAAATAAGGTGAACACATCATATCAAAACTGTCTCTGTATAATATGTATATAAAAAAATGAATGTCATGGTACAATATCTATATTAGTGTCTTTATATCGATCATAAATACAATATCCATGAGGCTATTGGAAAGGAACCCATGAACGTTTATTTGTATCAAAGAATGGGGCAACAAAATAAAAAAGTGTCTATACACTTGAGCTAGCCTTGATGGATGCTCCCCTCTTTGGCCTTTCTCTCTAGCTAATCCTCATTCCTGGGTCGTGCATCACTCCTCTGCGAGTAGTTAGGTTGTCTAAGTGGTGCTAGAACATCTCTATGATAATGCATCTTGTAATAGGCTACCTTGGTCATAGCCTCTCTATACAACCTAGAAAATACGGTCTTGCCCTGTGTTACCACTATCATCGCCTCCAACTGTTGGTGGTGACCGATCTCTTGATCTCTCTTGGTAGTCACAACCTATACATACTACCTCACATGATCTCTCTCTACTATGATGGACAAAATCTACTATATGTCTTGGTCCTACTTAGTAGTGATAACCAAAATTTGATGGCAGGCTTGATCCCACTCACCCATGAGAATCTACACTTGCTATTGCAACTTTTGAATCTATATATCTATGGGACTTAGTGGTGGTGGCTGTACTAGCAAGTACTAAATGGGTTGCTACTACACTAATTGCTTCTAAATGGGAGACTATTGTGGAACCTATTGTCCCACTGGTGGAACCCTGAGAAATAGTCCATCTTGGCCACCCCATCCTTTGCCCCTACCTGCTCCCCTCTCTCTAGGTATCCTTCATGGAGGAGCACCCACTAGATCTATCAACTTGTGATGGGGTGTAAACCATGTATTATATGTAGGTTTCATTTGTGTATCCGCCTAACCTTGGTTGTATTCCCATGGATATGGAACCAACTGTTAGAAACTCTAAACCACCTCTAGAAGCATGTAGGAACCTCTAGAGCTAATCTTGCAAAAATAGCTCTGTAGGCATCATTTGGCCTATCTTGTTGATAACCAAACTACCGAGCCACCCTATCTGGAAAGTATTTCTCTACAATGATGTGCTCCTAACCCTACATGTACTAAGTCTGTCTAGAAAAGTGGAGCCATTGAATGTCATCATACCATTTTGGCATCTATAGCTACGGTCACCATTTAAACAATGTCATATCATCTAGTACCCGACACCAATATCGAAGCCCAAGCTGCCCTGTATGCTACAAAGTAATGGTGCCTTTGTATCACCAAACTATAGCATCATCTAGCTCAATTTCAACCATCTGTACAATCAGTCAGAGCACAAAAATATTCTCCCAAGCCCAAATATGTAGCAATGTAACGCTTGCACCAATGGCTCTACCATCGTAGTAGATGAAGTCATGCATATCATGATATAATGATGCCAACAGATCACTGGCCTCCATACAAAAAGAGTCCTCCTGTAGAGCATCATGTGCCATGCTAAGCCCCATCTTGGGCTGAATCCTCTGCTCCGTTAGTCAAGAGCAACCAAACAAGAAATTATGGCTACAATAATCAACCTCAAAGTGGGCACTCAACCTCTGTATGCCTCGAGGTCAATTTGTGAAGTGACTAGAATGATGGCAACCATCTCCATCACCTCATTATAGGAATTATATATGGCATCAACAACATAAATCACCCACTTGCTATCTCTCAGCAAGCAAAAAATCCACCATACATCCTCTAATGTCACTGTCGCCTTGCCTGCCGGAAGGTGAAACGATGAAGTTCCACCGTGCCATCGCTTGCACAACATGATCATCATAGCTAGATGTGTCTAGACAATGAGAGCATATGCAATGTACTGTAAGCAAATCTCTCCCAAGTCCTCCTGGTGCAACTCAGATAAATCACCCAGTCTCTCCAAAATTGTGGGCCAGTGCTCAGGAGACATCAAGGGTGGTGTACCATAGAAAAATGAATCTTTGGACATTATCACGCTCATTTGGGTCTTTTCTTATGGTTCTTTTCCTAATTTTCCTTGACTTAGTGTTGTAATGTGGTCAACACATTCACATTAGGTCTTAGGTCCTTATAAATCATTAAGAACTTTATGATGTCTTGGAAAAGTGTTGTGAAGTTTTGTAACACATTTTCACACTTTTATCGAATCTTCTTATTATAATTCACCCAAATAACCCCTTTTTATCATTTACCATGTCTTTATCTCAAAGTGTTGTAAAGTGTTGTAACAAACTTTCATGATTTTGAAGGCTTGTCATAAAAAATTACACCTTTGTTATACCTTATTTTGCCCCTTTATGCATTTACAAGCCCTAATTAAGTGTATTTTTAAATATAAACCTGATAAACATCATTTAATACAAGGGTATGTGTAGGATCATCATGGAAAAAATAAGACCTTAAGTGGCAAAAAATTCAGAAAAATCAAAGTTAGTTAACTTGACGTAAAAATTTGAATAAGTTATCTATATTATTTTAAAACATTTAAGAATAGAATTTGTAGAAAATTGAATGTAGTTTCTAAAATACTAGGTTTATTTAAAAAAATAAAAAATCTATTTGGTGAAAATTTGAAATTTCAATGTAGTAGTACTTAAATTTTAGGGAAAAAATAAGAAGTAGGTGTCTGTCTAACCACCCTAACCACAATAAAATGATAATATTTTTTACAAGATTTTGTATATAAGTAGACAGATTCATGTTCCAGGATGCTTATTTTTTGTAATTTTTCCAAGTACAATTAATTATACTCTTTATTACAACTTTTAAAAAATATAAAACTCATATAGGTCCATTTTCAACATTAACTTGGTCAAAACCCCATGAAATTCATTTATTTAGAGTTTGTCCTATATGTATGTGAAGTATAGAATGATATGTTTTGAATTCAAAATGTGATACTTTTTTAAAGATATAGATGTTTCTCAATCAGCCTATCAATCAAGACTTTAGTCATAATTCAAATAGAAAATAAATAATAATCATTATTAAATTCAAACTAAAGCATAATTTATATTGGTGGAAAGCAAAGAATTTCCTTTACAAACCCTTTTCATTTCATCAATTTTGGGTAAAAGAAAAGTCATCAGCCACATACACTACACATACCCAAGCCATCATATTGCCACTTTTTGGCCCATCATGATCCTGCACATACCCACAACATAATTCCTGACACCCATTCAAATTCCTTGAGTGGGACCCATTCACCATTGGTAGAGAATGAGTCCCTCTTCGAACAAAAATTAAAATAATTTCAAATTATTGGCAGGTTTTTATTTCTTAAGAACTAAGGTCGGCTTGTGATGTATTTTTGAGAATTAGGGCATAATTGTGTATAAATATGAGTTGTATATCTAGATGTCAGCTAGTCTCACACCTCTATCACTAAATTATAAGTAGTAGGACACCAAGTAGTACAACTCATGTAAGGGATAAACCAAAGAAAGTGCAATGAAAACAGTATGCTATGCTTGCAATTACACTTGAGATGAAAGAATTTTGAATAACAACAATTCTACAAATTGTAACAGAAAACTAAATGAAGCACACAGAAGCACATAAAAGCAATTTGAAACCCTAAAAATTGGAAAGTCAAGGTCAACTGAGACTAAGACACCAATAAGGGCATCTTAGTCCTACTAGTGAAATTTTAAGGTTCCTAGGACTGAAATAGACAACAAACAACAAAGACAAGGTTCTGAGACAAAAACCCTTAGAGTGACTAAGATGCTAGTAAGGGCATTTTAGTCCTAGTAGAGGTTTTTCTCATAAAAACAAAAAAAATGGATTATTTACAATGTTCATAGGTTGTCTATTTAGGGAGTTGATGTTTAGAAACAAGAAAACGTGCAAATGAATGCAAGAGAAAGTAACTAGTGACAAGAAAGTGAATGCAAAGTTGAATGCATTTTTTTCTATTTTGGATTTTAAAAAAATGTTTCTAAATGAAATTAGGATGAGTTATAATGAACTTTTTAGTTTTTTCAATGAGATAAGATGCAATAAAACAAAAATGCAACCTATATTCACTTTCACTAATGCAAATGTGAGAAATCTTAGATGTAATTTCACTATATATGAGAAACCTTAGATGCAATGCAAGAATGAATGCAACCTAAACCTAGGAATTTAACAAACTCAAATAAAAAAATGAATGCTCAACAAGGTTGGGTTCACCAAAATGAACTAAAAACAAAATTGGATAGGGGAAAATCCCACTTATTCTCTTTTGGTCATTTAATTATGTCCTACGAATCCTAAATAGATTGACTATCAACCTCACAAGGTGAGTCAATTCTAAATAAGGAAGACCTAGAAAGGGGTTGTTTAAGCTTTTAGGGGTTCACCACCAAGAAAATGCCTTGAAAACAAAAATAAGCATTCAACTCACAAAACCTAATAATGGAAGCTAAATGAAAGATGCAAATGATGAAATTATGCAACAAAAAGTTAGGATATGTGTACCTAGGAATTCTGGAAATGCAATGAGGATCCCATAAATGAAAAGAAGCTATCAAAATGAGCTATGGAGGAAAAATATGCCCTTACTATTGTCTTAGTCTTGTAGTTATTTTTTAGGGAAGATGTGGAATCTTTGGATGTTAGAAACAGATCTGAAATAATTTATGAAAAATACCCTTAGGAGGACTAAGACACCCTAGGTGGTGACCTAGTCTAGTTCTAAATTTCTAAAATCTCTAAATATGGTCCCAAGGCTTGTGTTTTCTCTTCCTTCTTCTTTGATCTTAGGTTCTGAAACTTCTGAATTTGGCCTGTAGGTGAGTTTCTTTGAGGAATCTTACAACTTTGTAATGCAAATTTGTGTAGACATGCAAAATTAGCATTATGCACTTAGTTCATATTCATCCATTCATCAAATAAATCAAGTTTATTTATCAATCTCCTAAATTCATCAATTTAAATTAAATAAATCAAAACTTTATTTAATTAAGTCTGAAATCACCTTCCACCCCTTTTGATTTAAATAAATCAAAATATTTAAGTCAAAAGGGTCAAAGTCCCTAATCATAAGTTAATATAATCTAAACCTAATTAATCTAACCTAAGCACCCATCACATCCTGTAGCTTTTCCCACTTGAACCAATAAATCATTTTAACTCATTTATAAATTCATCATTTTCTTTCAACTTGGCATAAAAATGGAATATTCTCAATGAAAATGAGAACAAGACTTGTCCCTTCCAACATTGCACAAATTTCTTCAAGGTCTCCTCTCAACATTTAATCTTGCCACTCAAATTTGAATCTCCCTCTTAAGCACACATCATTAAACTGCACTATTACTCAACTCCCATCACAAGTTGGGACAAGTGGCTTCAATCTCATTGGTCAAATCTCATCCCACATTGCTCTATTATCATTTTGAGCTCTCCAATTCTGAAATATATAACAAAGTCACTCCTTCAACAAATCCTCCACAATTTGGATCCATGTGCCAATGCAAAGTCACTCTCAATTGAGAACTAATTTTCCCAATCTCTCAGATCATCATCCTCACAAGCATTTTTATATCATTTCTTATCAAGGAAGCTAGCAAGGATTCTCTGGGAAAGGCTTTCTTCATAGAAGCCACCAATCCACTATGAGATGATGATTTATTCCCATGTTTTGATAATGAGCAGACTGACATGATGGCTATGATTATCAAGATTATTTATTCTGATGGAACACACAGATTTGATTCACACCTTTTGATCTCTGTTGATAATCTGATGATGACATGCCATAGGTGCAACTTTTGGAAATTTCTCTTGCTTGGTGGACTATTTGATACTAGCCAAAATATTTTGTGAAACAAACTATTATCTATATTTTATTGCAATATAAGTGTATTTGATTTGTTGATTGGATCTGTTGGTATACTATCAAATTTAATCATGATCTAATTTAGCTATGCATTTGATTTGTCTTATTGCCCTCTATCATCAACATCAGGCCCATTGCAGGTGTCTACCTTTATTTGAGAGTATGAAGAAGCTTTGACCACTTTAAATTGTGATCTTGGAATTCTTTCAGCCACATATGCACGAGATCAAAGATCAAAAGCTGTGGATGAATAAAAATATTGATTAAAAGTTAAATTTATTTTGCATACTAAAGTTTCTAACAAGCTTGATAAGGATATATTGCACTTATATTCTGCATTGAATTTTTTTTTGAAATCTTTTGGAAATATTTGTATGTTGTTGAGAAACTTCTACACTTGCGTATTGCTTCTCTGGCTGCTACTTTTTTGCAATATTCTCATTTGTGAGTGTAAAAGGTACAAGAGACCTGGGTCTTGTAATTAATCCATAATATTGTAGGTAATGATAAATGAGACAAATCATTTATTTAAGGCCTTGTTTATAGGCCTTGTCGTTGCATCCACATTTTACATACAATATCTATTAGGGTACCTACAAATACGACCACTGTTAAAAAAAAATATCTCCCCATCGTTTATGCTTTGTTGGCTACCATTCTACTCTATTCTCTTGATTATTATCGTCCAGTATCATAACTTTTTACAAATTTGACAAAGGAGCTCGAAACTACCTAATAGCAGGTAATGTTATTTTGAAAAGATTTCATTAATAAGATCTGATCACTTTTGACTTATAATCAACACCATCGATCCCTGTTTGATAGGTAATCTACTAGATTTGACATTTCATTGAAATTTTTGTGCTTAAAACAATGCATGTGGAAATCATTGAACTTAATAAGTATTGGATGCTTGGATATTGCGTATCATCTTAGAATTGTACATAATGGAGAATCATGTTGATTGAAATCTTTAAATATTATGATGTCAAACTACCATTGCTATGATAGCGATTTTTCTCAGATGTTTCTTGTGGCAGAGAGACTACGGTCAAAGGTTGCAGAATTTGTCTTTACACCTGCTAATAGCATCTGATCAAAATTTTCATAGGCTTTCTTGTTAACTAACTTCTTCTTTGTGCAGCCCTACAATTATTACATTTTGATTTTCAAACATCCATGTTAGAGGGACTAAAGTAGCTACGGAGGTTTGGAATAAAAAATTTAAAAGCTACTAAAGGTGGCAAGGTCTGGCTATTGCTCGCCAGATTGGAGAACTAAAAGGTCCATAAGAATCAAAAGATCTCAACAATGTACAATGGCGATGTGGCAGAGAATGATACACAGATAAGTATTGTGTATTTTCTCTTGCATTAAATGAAACATGAAATTCATCGCTAAATTACTTTGGGGAAGTCAAAAAAAAGAAGTGGTAGTTATATATTTGCTCTTCTGGTGAAAAAAAAGAAGAGAGACATTTACTTGTAGATTTGCACAGCAATATTATAGCCTATTTGTCCTGCTATAATTTCTATTTTGTTGAATGCTCACATCTAGCAATAAGTAAAACTAACAGTAAGTTATAGCTTGTCTAAAGGCACCATAATTACCTGTCTTGTCATAGCGCCTCCATATTTTGTTTCCTACATAGTAGCATATATAATATTCTAGTTTCTTTCATGAATAGAAACCTCTGAACTCTTTTATTTTACATCTTGTGTTTGCTGCAAAATCTATCCTTTAAAGACATGTAACTTGTTTTTCTACATGAATAAAAGGCAGGGCTTTAGATGTTTTGAATGTGCATCTAATAAAGGATGAATTTATTACTATTTCTTTATCATGGCAGGAGATTTTTAATTCATGGGACTGTGTTAGCTATTCTGAATTCTTTAAGCACATTCAACAAATAAATCTAACCTCAAGATTTTCACTTTGACTAGTGGTATATGCACACCTGTGAGAATAATTAGAAACCATAGAAGCTTCTGTATGATAATAACGTGTAATTAAATGGCCCATTGTATGTGGTTTCCTTCACTTTGGCTAGTGGGTAACATTTGGCTGACTGTTCATCAATGCACATGGCTAAACCCCTATAATGTCTTAACAATTTTTGCTATTCTGACAGGAAACTTTGTTGAACAACCCAAGGTCCATTAGACTAAGTGGATTTCTGTATGCTAAGTGCCATTAATGATCATGAATTATTATTTGGAAAGGAAGATTGATTCTCTGCTCTCCCAGATTTGGTATTGAATAACCAATAAAAAGTTGCATCACCGGTCAACTCATGTAGAAGAACGAAGCAAACAAAGTTGGTCTTTACAATGCTTATGGGTGCACATTGATTTGAAAAGATCTTCCAGCACTTTCTCATAAATGCCTCTATTAAATGAAGATTTGAAAATCCACTTTCTTTTGATAGAGATTTTGGGATTTCCTCATAAATATAAAATTATGTTTGTCTTTGATCTTTATGTGGTGTGCAGGTCATCTTTGCAGCAACAATAGGTGCCATTATTTTTTGAATGTTCAAATCTCAAAGCTGATTTCTAGTACTATTTATTTGAATTTGACTACATGCATTAAAAAAAATGCTTTGATATTTGGTTGATCATAAATTGCAACCTTGTTATTTGATTAAATTTAAATACCAAGTGACCAAATCTTATTGTTATATATTTACAATTAAAATAAATCTTATTTGTGATGGAATAGGTTTCATAGGAAAAATCGAGGAGGAAGGGATTTCGTTCACTCAAGGGTTTTACATCAAGAAATAAATAGTGGTTTTGCTCAAGCACTGGAATAAGGTGAAAACAAGCAATATTGGAGTGAAGTGAAATTGGGCATTAAAAAAACTTGAAATCAACAAAGCAAATTTCTAAATGCTTAAGGATTCCATTTTGCGCTTTTATTTTCTATTTTGAATCAACTCAAACTTTTTCTTTGGGGCTCTAAAAAGAACACTTCAATTTTTCGTTGCAAAGGGTTAAAAATAACGTTAGACACTTACTAGCTTCAATTTGGGTTATAAAATTGAACAATCAACCTCACACTCAAGTTTGGTGCTTTAAAACAAATCCATCATTGCTTTAAGGCTAAAACAAACATGTGTCTTTTATTATTTCTAATCCTTTTTGCAAAATAATCTCATCTAAAAAGGTGTATGCACTTCTCTCGCACTTCATGAAAATCTTGAGAATCAAAAGTCTTTTTCATGACATTAAGTTGCATAAAATATTTCCCACACACTTCATTTAGGTTTAAAATTGAACAAAACATTGTGTGAGTGTGAATAAACTTATTGCATGTGTTCTCCCTTTGTTTCTAAACAAAGGTTGATTGAACTATGAAAATGTTTATTCGCTTTTGTTTATCTTAGAGGGCTTTCCTTGGGGAAAAAGTACTCACCCAAGGGAACAACTCAAGAGGTAACACTCTAAATCCAAGAGTATTTCCAACTAGGATATAAGTGTGGATATTGGAGTAAATGCTAGTATCATGTGGTTGGCTCTGACGAGATGGATCTAAAAAGGGACTCTCACCGTATGGGTCAATCTTCACGAATGAGAAGTCTGAACTAAAACCCTTATTTGTAGTAACCAACCAGTCCATCCAATGATTTTATCAAAGTGGTGCATTGGAACTTAGATTCCAAGAAGTTACTTTCCATGTCCAATCTTGGTTAAAATATTGAGGTTAAGACTTCATTCTTAACATACCTTTATATTTTTTCCTTGGTTGCATGTAAAATCATCTCTTCTACTACGAAGGGCATGAGGCAATCCCACCAAGAAAAACATACCAATTGAGCAAGGATTTTATATTGCTTTTGATTCAATTTGAAAACATAGTGCTTGGATCAAAAACATTGAAACAAACATTCAACATGAGCATCAAATCTCAAACCCTTTAGGAGAAGCAAATATCCTTGAAAAAATTCACATGTTATTGCTTTCCCTTGGGATTCATATCCTTAGAGGATTCTAAACATTTGTATTTCATCTCAATTTGCTCCTACTAAAGTCAACTTTAGGTAACCTTTGTCTTGATTTCCTTGATTTCCACATAATGCACTTTGTGGGATGAAATAAAATTAGGACATTGAACATCTAGTTTCAAAAGCTAAATCAAGAAGTGTTTTGTGGTAAAAAGAATCCATTTAAGAAAATACTCAATCAATTGGACCCCACACATATGCTTGGAATCTTTTGGTCATATGGTTTGCATGCAAACATTGGTCTTTATATTTTGAATTACTCTTAGAGAAAGACATGTTCTTCACTATCTTGGTCTAGTAAACAAGTCCTTCTTAGGTTCATTTAGGATCAAACCAAAAAATTCAAACATTTACCATCCCATCCCACCAAAAAAATTTAGAGCTTTGGAAACACCATTCTAGACTTGGGTAAATCATCAAAATCAAAATCACCTTGTTTAGTTAGGTGTATGGGAATGTATCCTTTCATATTTAATGAATTAGCAATCCTTTGAATAGTACATCTCAAGATCACATCCAACATCTAGGGAAGTTTAGAAGTTCAGCTATCCAAATCAAAACCAATCAAAATAAAACTTCTAAGTCTAGCATTGGATCCAAAGTCCCTAAACATTCAACACTATATCATTTACCCCTTTCATCCTTCATCTCATCATTGGTTCCAAGAACCTTAGAGGTCACTTTTGCAACAAGGTCAAAACATAAGAGGAACATGGAATATAAACTTGATCCATACATCATGAGTAATCCAAGTCAACTAAGCTATCAAAGCCTTACAATGCCAATTGATTATCAACACTCACATCTATACAAACAGTACATGGGATCATTACATTCTACAAATGTCAATAGTACAACAAATGTGAGTATGCCCAAATTGAATTTTGGGACACCTTTCCCGATGGTAGATTTAAATCCAAGTCCAAACCTACAAATCCACTCAACCTAACAATCAATGTATGAGCTCTTCAAACAAACAACTATCCACCAAATCCCTACATTCCAAATGAGAATGTACCAAATGCAAACATGAATCTGGAAAAAAATGGGATAAATATGTTTGCAAATCATACGAATATTTTTCAAAATCCAAACAAGATGTTAACGACCCCAAGTCAAGGTAACACTATGCAAAATAAAAGTTACCTAAATCAAGGAAATGTGATTCCCAACATCAACAATGTTGAATTTCAACCTATCATACTAAATTGAGCATTATCCCAACCAAAACATATTCCAAATCAACTTTCCATAATCTCATTTGAAAACACAAGTATGCATCATAAATTTTATTGAAATAAAACCAAATCAACTATATCAAGGAGTAAAGATCAAAATCAAGATCAAATTTATGAGATCAAATTGCTACACTTACCATAATAGTTGAGTCATTGTACCAAGAGACATATCCACCACCATTACCCATATCAGCATCATTCCTTAGTTTAGGGCTTCCCCCTTTACCTAGCACCAATCACTCCATCCAAATCAATCCATCAAACACCAATCAAGCCATCACATCAAATTCTTTAAATATACCATTAGCATCGCACCAACAAAGGGTATCTAATCAAATGACAACATCAATCTTGACAAATCAAAATATGGTCTCCCAAGGACCTATCACCTCAGTCATTCCAACCATTCCTATCACCTTGATCATTCCAACCATTCCTATCACCTCAATCAATCCCATCATATCTTAAACCCTCACAATCACTCCAAATGTATCTCAACGACTTGTCACTACATCCAACATGATTCCAAATCCACCACCACTACCACCAAAACCAAATGGAGCAAGACAATATAACATTGCACTAAAAGCTCACTAGGCCTACCAAAAGGCCATCCAATAATATCTAGCCACGCAACAAGCAACACAAGCTCAACAAGTGCAACAAGCCTCTCAAACTACCCAACGAGCACAAGCACAAACACAAAAAATGACAACTATTGAGAACAAGGATCAAGATCAATCCACCACTGAACACCTTGAAACTATGTCTACTTCATCTAATCATCAAATCAACATACATAAAGAGTCACTTTTTGATCATGATAAGAATCCTTCAACAATACCCAACAATGATCCAATTCAAGAAATGACATCACTTGACCCTATGTTTGAAGACATTGACAATCTCTCCACCATAATTGTTGAAAACAATGATCAAGATCTCTCCATCAATTAGCACCTTGAGGATGTTTCCACCCCATCCGATGATCAACTCACCATACATCAAGAGCCACTTTTTAGTGATCTATTTCAAGGAGTGTTAGGATTATTTGATCCTATTGACATAATGCATGATCCATTGACCTATGATCATGTTGAAAATGTCTCTACATCACCTTATGAGTTAGAGGACATATCTCAAGAATTCATTCCAAAGCATGATCAACATCTTTCACCAAAGTCTAGCAGTGGTCCTTTCCAAGACATGTTGACCCCCTTTGACCTCATGGTTATAGATACTAAAGGAATCCTCAACTTGACAGTTGATCCAAGTACACACAAAGATCAAGAGGATATTGATCCATTCTTGTGCCTAATAACAACATCCAGTTGAACCTCAGAGTAATCCATCCTTGAAATTGACTCCATGTCAAGAACTTTATCCAAAGCATGCTCTAGTGCCAATCCTAAAATTAATCAAGATAAAAAATTTGTATTTCAAAGATACTACAATGATCTAATGGATATTCACCTATCCACACAAGATGATCATATCCACATAGCACATACTCTTCCATATACCCATGAGATGCTTTTTGCGGATGGAAACATAGATGATCTT
>VDFB02069296.1:0-24310 GCA_007258455.2 Sequoia sempervirens
TAGCCTCTAGCAAAACACTTTATATTAAATCATCACCATGTTGTTGGGTAGAAACCCAGCCTAGAATAATTATTTAATCTACCTAGCCCATTATGCAAAGCCTTATATGCAAAGCCTAAATTATGCAATTAATAAATGTTATTTGGGGCTCACGCTAGATTTGAAAGATTTAATAATAAGTTGCACTCAAAAAGAACAAGTCAGTTACATCTAAGTATTTTGGATGTAGAGATTCTTAAGTTGCCCCCCCCCCCAATGCGAATATTAAAATAACTATTTTAGAGTCAACCGTTCTTGTAGTAAACTAAATTGTCCAAACTTAGACATTTAAGTCGTTGGAAGGACTTTGATTTTTACCCTCCAAGAAACTCGTCTATAAGGAGTCACCCAGCATGAACCCATCACTAATTAAACCTTGAGTTGTACCTCATTCAAGTGTATTATTACCAATATAGTGATAGTCTTAGGAGTTGTGTTGTATAATGGTGGCCCGGTACGAAAGCGTTAGGTTGCTAATGTATGCTGTGAAAAAAATAAAAAAAATGTCGAGTTTGTAAATGAATAGTTCTAGAGTGAAAAAATGGTCACCTACATCACACAGCTAGGAATAAGTTAATAAGCTAAATGGGAGTTTGGGATTGATAGCCAGTTCCAAATTGCGTTTACTATAAATGTCAATTAAGAGGACTTCTGTGTTGATTGATAGGCTCCAACTAAAAAATCTTTCAAAAAACATTCAACAAACCTAAAACTGCCAACCTTTTTTTTATATAGATAGAAGTACTTTTAGTAAGCTAGATTGACATTAAACTCAGTTTAGACATTAGCATAAGTATAAGCTTAATGATTTAGCTATACTGTTTGGTGAGATAATTAGTAATATTACCAGTGATTAAATTGGCTATTTTAAAGAGTATATGGTGGCCATTTTCAAAGAGTTATATGTTTGGGATAATATTATTTATGTTTAGACTAAGGTAAATAAAAAAATACTATTACTGTACGTTGGAAATGTGAATACTCAAGGGGTTTTGCCCCATGTATAAAAATAAAATAAAATAAAATGTGAAATCTTGGTATTAAGGAATATTTGACTTTTGAGTAAAATATTCGTACTATCGTAGAAAGAATTAATAATAATTATAGTGGTGAAATTTGTAATTAATACAAACAAAAAAAGGGTAGTATAGTAATGGGATACAATTAATGGTACACATTATATTTAGCAATATTATTTCATAAATAAAAAATGTTGTTGTTAATTGGTGGTATACTAATAACATTACTATCAATAAATACTGTTATTGTTAATTGGTGGATTAGCAATACAATTACTATTATAGTTCCCACATAACGTTATTGTTAATTCCAAATACTTCATCCACTATATATTGTCATTTAGATTTACACGCCTAAAAGTGAATTGGGAAAAAGGGTCTATAGAGACATATAGCCAGCATATCGTTCCAGATTTCCATTTTTATTCACACATTACTATTTATTTAATATAGTGTATATATATTAATGCTTAATAGGCATACATCTTGAAATATGCACATAATAATCTCTATGCACCTTTACGTATTTGAAATTTTAAATTTGGATCGCATTTTACACATCATATGACCCGTATTATACAAAATCATTTTATGCTTATCGGACTGTTTTTATACACATCATTATATCCTTTATATTTTCAAATTATTCTTGAAAGGTAACTCTCTTTCTGAAAATACTCATGGTATAAATACATTTACTCGTTACAAATTTGAAAAAATAAAAGCAACTATTTCAAATAAGTATAAATATATTTGCTCATTGAAGATTTGCAAAAATAAGACCAGCTCTTTCAAATATACAATTTCATCCAACAAATATGGTTTTATTGAAGATACAGATATTTTCTTAGCAACTACATTAGAAATGACATCTTTTGGGACTATGATGAGATTCTTCATGAAAGTTCCTTAAATTTAAAGTCTTGAAGGTGCTATGTTTCAATATAGAAATGCCTTGTTAACATAAGGTCATCTAATCATTTAGGTGTACAATCAAATACAAAAAAAATAAAGTACATTGTAAGATGGCTTAAATTCTTTTCCACCTCTTTTAGAACCATCAGACATGTAAGATCATTTAAAACATTCTTGCATCACTTTTCCCATATTAGTGCATTCCTTAGTTTACTGGTTATAATTTGATGGCTTAAGGTAAATAGTATTATGGGGAATAGTGTAGGTGGTTATAAACATTTTTTTTGATGGTCAATTCGTAGGTGCCTTACAAATTTTAAGCAAATGGGCCTCCTTTAACCTTCTCTACTGTGAAGATTTAATTCCTTGCCATGGGTAGAGTACTTTCCCTTATTGTTTTTTCCCAAACAAAGTACCTTCATAGGAGTACTTGTGTGTATCAAGAGGTTGCTTCATGTTTTTTTGTCAAATGTTTATTTGACGGATTACTATATTCCTAAGTAGTATAGTGTGATTCATGGTGTTTAGATATGTGTGGAAAAATTAGGTAACTGAATGATGTTTATAAACTTTCCACATGTTCAATTATTGGGTAGACAGTTCTTCTCCCATTAATTACATCGCTTTATATCCTCTAGGTTTTTTTAAAAATAATAGTCTGTGTGATTTTATAATAGTTATATATATAGATTTTGAATTAAACTTTAATCGTGTTTATATTTGGTGAACTTGATTATGCATATAAGGGAATTTGTATGTTTCTTTATTGTTGTATGCTATTTTTAAAAAAATGTAGTTTAACTTTAAATCCATCGATGAAGATTTTGTTTCTACTATGGTTGTCATGTTCCCACCCCATTTCCAACTGTCCTTTTACAAATCACACACATGCAACTTTTATTGTTATCAACTACTTAAAGATGTTCCTCTTACGAAACTCCCCAGGTGATGGCAAACTTTCACCCACCAGCAGACATTATCACGATATCTAGCAGCTCGTCTGAGGGAGACATTACAGGATCAAAAGCTAATGCTGGTCCTCCCTCACCTTCAGACTCTTCTTCTGTTATTTGGCCTGGCGTGTACCAAAGCAACGTTGCAGTCCTTGCAGAGAACATTGTGAGAGGTTGTGAAGACACTATTGAAGATGCTAAGAAGACATGCAAGAACCCTTCCAAGTGGATAACCATGACATCGAGATGGTGCAACAGGCAGTCCAAAAATTCCATACAACTTATTTTGTTCTTGATGCGTACTGCGACTTCCTTCGAGCAATGAAGTATGATGCATTGTATGGAATGGGAAATGGTACTAGGATTAAGGAAGACTTTCTAAAACTCCTAGCAGACATAAAGTAGATTGTAAATAGCTTGCTTAAGATAGCTACTTGTTTTTTTTGAGGTGTTGGGGATAATGGTTTTGCTTTTGACACAACACGACAACATCGACTTACGATTTTTTGTAAAGATGGGCAGCATGGCTTTCCTCTCGATATATAATGTATACAATGGCTGCTAATCATCTGACCCCTTCTTTTTTCCTAGCACAACAAAGTAGTTAAACCTTATATCTGGTGTTGGAAAATCTACTATGCAGTGGAAAGAATGTACAACTCCTTCCCCCCCCACTCTACTACTTTTTCCTTTGGTCCTTTCCATTGTACATATGCATCTACCAATATGGCAATTGACTCGATGTTTCTATGCGTTAATTTTTTGTCTTCTTCGCTTCATGTATCTTCAATCTAATCTAATTGAACTATACAGATGCATCTTTGAACTATTGCAATCAAAACTATACATATTCCATGTATGCAAGTGACTAAAAATTAGTATAGCTGATGGTAAATTGCATAGAGAGTGTCTATTTTCCCTTTCCTTGCTCCACATAATGAGGTAGATGTTTATAAAAAAAATGTGCATAACTGACTTTCCCCTAGCTTTGTTGCTACTTGCACCCGTTTCAATTTTGTTTGCTTGAATCTTTTTTTTGCCTGCTCGACTTTATATACCAATAAGTTGATGTAGTTTGCTGGAAGGGTTGTTCTATTGACTTCTTCACACAATCGGCTTACATCCAATACATTTCTGCAGGATCCTCTCCTTGCCTTGCACCATGGCAAGCTTATTGACTCCAGATGCAATTAGATTGATGCATGGAGGAAATGTCGCTTTGGAACCTCATGTCCAAGTCATAGCTATCTCAAGTTTTGGCTTCGAATATACACACATCAATCGATATAGGTTGGAAATCTCTGATGGTGTGCACAAGCACAAAGCATCATTACCAACTAAGTACAACTCCTTCATAGAATCCAATGTGCTTGCACCTAGCTCCATCGTGCAATTGAAAAGATACAGTTGTCCTCAAACAGGTAGCACACGGTATGTTTATGAACTAATTTCTATACCGCACAAGAATACGTGAGACCTACTCTCCTCTTAGATTTTGTTACTTATACTTTGTCTTGCTTTAAATATTAAGGTGGATTGTTATTGTCGACCTTGAAATTGTGCACACAACACATGCTATTGTTGGGGAGCCAGTTTTCCTATGCACAGAAGACCTTCAACAACTTGGGCGCTCAACAGGAGAATCCTCTGGCTTGGCCACATCTTCAAAAAACCCTTTCCTTCCTGAAAGACTGCCTCCTCGACGTCTCCTATTTGGTGTCAACCCGATCCTGCCGAAGGAGGCACCATTGACAATAACGCCTATCAAAAACTTGAATCCATTTCAGCCAAGGTGGACTGTTAAAGGTCGTGTAACTGTGAAATCTGAAATACGTAGCTACACCACACAGAAAGGAAGTGGCCATATCTTCACCTTTGATATCATAGATTGTGAAGGAACAGAGACACGTGTGACATGCTTCAATGAAGCAGCTCACACCCATTGTGATAAAATTATCGCAGGAGCTACATACACATTGTCTGGAGGCATGGTTCGACCTGCTAATAGAGTCTATAACAAGCTTAATAGTGGGTTGGAAATTTCTCTTAGCCCTGACTCAAGGGTTTCCCTCTGTGAAGATGATGATTCCATCCCTAAAGAGCAATTCTCTTTCACACCCCTCAATGCATTGATGAGCAAAAGCAACGGTTCGAATGTTGATGCAATTGGAATTGTCACTTGTGTACATCCATGCACCACCATCAGGAGAAGAGATGGGACAGAGGTCACACGATGACTTTAACAATTATTGACATGTCCAACACAAATATAAATGTTACTTTATGGGGCTCGTCCGCCGAAAAGGAGGGTGCACAGCTGCAAGAGAAATACCTCATGCGTGAATCTCCAGTTCTCGCAATTAGGAATGGTCATGTGTCTGAATTCAATGGAAAGGTGATCAGCACCTCATCCACTACAAGACTATCGATAGACCCTCAAATAGAAGAGTCAGAACGGATTAAAACATGGTTCAAAGAAAAAGACAGTACAATTTAGGCTTTGTCTACTAGCTCCTTTCACATGCCCCCACCTACTAGAAGGCTTACGATCAATGGAATTCGTGAAGAGGCTCGAAATGCAACACACCCTCTACAGTGCATGTTGGTGGCAACAACATGATTCATAAAAACTGACTCATTCTGTTATCCAGCATGCCCTTCCCGCTCAAGTAACAAGCCTTGTAAGAAAAGACTATCGCAGACAAATGATGGAAAGTGGTTTTGTGGAAAATGTAATGCAATAATTGACACCTGTGACTATAGATATATACTTCAAGTCAAGTTGCAGGACCACACAAATATAATATGGGCAATCGCATTCGACGAAGGGGCGACACAACTCATGGGCATGCCTGCAGACAAACTCTACAATCTACAATTTGATCAAGCTGCTGATAGAAATGTGGAGGAGGTGATTAAGAGTGTCTTGAACAAACATTATGTATTCACACTGCGTTGTAACCTTGAAATGTACAATGCAGAGGAACGCTTAAAAGCAACCATTGCCAGGGTCGAACAACTAGATTACATTGAAGAGAATAGCTTTTTGCTTAAAAATATCCAAGAAATGTGCAATGTAAAGGCTTCTCCCCCCATTGAACCCGATGTTGTACCAGAGCTGGTTGTGCAACTCTAAGGATCGCTATAGCCATACTACATAGCCTATATAGTTGCCACGCTCTCTTTACAAGTGTAGTATGACTATGGATGGTATGCTTCGCAAAAAAAAACTCGTGTTGTAAAGAACTATGTCAATTATTTTTTATCTAAAAAACTACCATGTTAATGCCTTTAAATGGATACAAATATGTAAAATATTGTTTTCCTTTATTCAAAAAAAAATGCCCATGTTCATTTACACGTTTACAGATGCACCTTTGTCTACTACCTCCAAATTTTGTTCTTTCTCGTATTGCAACATGCATTCGCGAACCAATGAGGAGTATCTTTACATTTTCATCTACATTTTTGCTATGCAAGCATTTTGGTTTCATCTTGTTTTGCTATGCTCGTATTCCTGATCTACCCTGCTATGTACAGACCCGCATATGGCAGACTCCTCAACAGGGAACAATGCAAGTGACCCATATAATAAGGAGGTAAGAAGACAAAAAAACTGAGAAAGAAATCGGGCCTACTATGCTCGCCATAGAGAAGAGATAGCTACTCGAAGGTGACAAAAAAGATTGCATGAGAGCCAAAATAGCCCCCAACAAACAGAAGCCCGAAGAATGCAAGACTGTGAGAGAAGTCGAGCTTACTATAAGCGTCATAGAGAGGAAATAAATGCAGAAAAGCACAATAGCTCTTTACAGAAACAAACATGCCTACATCAACATGGAACAATATGCAACGACAATGATAACTTCATGATGGCAATGAAAAAATTTTTGTCAGAGAATAGATGCACTGTCCAACTGAAAAACATGCATTGTATGCAAGGAATGTTACCCAGGCATGCTTGTCCATTCATCAGGTTCTAATGCAACGTGTAAAAGATGTTTCGCTGAGAGAGGCATCCATCGGTTCTCTGCACTCAACAACATGGACCCAGGAGAGCAACCATTTGTTTTGAAAAGACTCACCCAAGTGGAGGAAATGCTCATTGCCAGAGTCAGCCCAGTACTACAAGTCACCCACACTCTTGGAGGGCAGTATAGATATAGTGGCCACACGATCAGCTTCCCACAAGATATCACCGACATTTCAAAAGTTCTTCCACGAAGAATACAAGAGTTGGATGTTCTCATAGTTCGAAGATTACATGTAGAAGGTCATTATTATGATTGTTATGTCAGTAGAAGTCATATCAGAGATGCGTTGCAATACAAAGTCAAATATGACCCATACTATCATGATGTTGCAATTAATTTTGAGCACTTAGAGCTATTTCCTGAAGCAAGAACAAACATAATGAATATGCTACACACCGTTGAAACCAGTGAAGACATGGTGGTTCAAAATAATGAAATTGACTCTGATGGGGATGATATTGAATGCAGCACAGTACACACATCGTCATTTATGGCTAGACTTCCAAATAGATGCCGTGAGTTAGAAATTATTAAGAGAACATTAGACCTTGACGACAACACTAACAACATTATAGACTGGCCTGAAATAAACTCATCGCCAATAAATGAATACAATACTGAGGGGTTGCTTGATATGGCATTTCCAACACTCTTTCCAACTGGAGTTGCACTACAAATGCAACCACGAATTAGGGAAGTACAGATGCATGAGTATGCACTCCACTTAATGAGATTTCATGACCATAGATTTGGAAGGCATCCAAGGTTCTGATATTTCATGCTTAATCTTATGATGCGCCATCGTAGCCAGGGGCTTGCTGCAGTTTTCATTAAAAAAAATGCAGAAGAAAACATGCCAACCACTATTGAGGACCTCCGAGCACACTTGAAAAACTTACCTGACACACAATTAGCTCAAGAGCTCATGCACTTTGGCTCTTCAATGCGGGGTACAAGACCATATTGGAACAAGTGTCGTGCTGAGCTAACAAATATGATCAGCCAAATAGGGTCTCCCACTCTATTCTTCACATTAAGTGCAGCTGACACAAAGTGGCCGGACCTGCAATGTTTGATCTCAGATGGTGTACCGGTAGGAATGCAAACAAATAAACAGCATTTAGAAAATGTAGTCAACAACCCCCACACCACATCATTATACTTGCATCAACGATTCACAATGTTTCGTGAAGAGGTTATTGAGAAACTCCTCAACGCAAAAGATTACTGGTACAGGTATGAGTGGCAGCACCGCGGCACCGCACATGTACATGGTTTCCTTTGGCTCCATGATGCACCAAACATGGATATACTTGATTGGGATGATAGTGTTGCTGTTGAACAGGCAAGGAAATTCTTTGACAAGTATGTCAGTGCTTGGAACCCCCGTCCTGCATCAGCAAGAGACAACTTGATTTTCTGATCTTTCCAAGATGATCCTTGCCTACTCGACACAACAGGTATATTTGCTACAGACCCCTCTCATGACTACGAAGAGATCATCAATCGTGTCCAGAGGCACACAAAATGTAGAGAGGGGACATGCTTGCGAAAGAAAGGGAAAAAACTAGAGTGTCGATACAAAGCTCCATGGAAAGAGAAAATTATATCTACACTATCATGTGACAATTGTGGGATGAAACAATATGAACCTGCACGGAATGATGATAGGCTAAACATACACAATCCAGAAATGATTTCAATATGGAGAGCCAACATAGATTGTCAGCCTGTCATTTCGCGAGCAGTTGTTTTGAAATACATTGCCAAATATGCATCAAAAGCAGAGAGAGCATCTGAGACTTGTACTGATATGCTAGCAAGAATATCTGCAACCCAAAAAATAGATGTCCCGGCCCTTGCAGCATACCGAAAGTTCATGGCAGAAATCGTGGCAGAGCGTGATATTGGAGCACAAGAAACATGCCATATGCTTCAAAAACTTCCGCTTATTGTTTGTAATCGGCCGTTTACGTCTTTGAATGTTGGCCAAAAAATGTTCCATCGAATAGCAAGAGGACCACATGAAAGCCATCTACAGCCTAGCTACCTTCATTCGTACATTAATCGACCTCTAGATTTGGAAACAACAACGCTACTTGAATCTGCACGGTCTTTCACGTACTCTGCGAGTCGCAAGGGATGCAAGTGGAAAGAAAGAAAGGTCAAAGCGATTGTCAATGTTTTCCCAAAGTTCTACACCATCCCAACGAGGACTCAGACCAGTTTGAAACATTTTGTTGGAGTGAGCTTCTACTGTACAAGCACTTCCGAAGCTTCGAAATTGACATAGGGATAACCAAGGATACAATACTTGCAAATTGGAAGCAAATGAATGCATCCAAATATGATGTATGGCATGTCCCCCGCACCGCCCCCTCAGACGAAAACACCAGCGATGCAGAATCCGATAGCGAAATTGAGGTGGACACAAGGGGCATACTTGAAATGAATGAATGGGAATTATTTTCGCAAATGGGCCCCTCAAACAATATCAACGTACATGAGCTTGACCTGCTTGGCAGGCGTGAGTTTGATAGCAGCTATAAATGGGAACAACTTGCAGTGCCCCAGGAACTTCACGAAATCGCCACACAATTCATAAACATGAAAAAAACATGTAGCCATGAAAGGCATGCTCCAAGTAAGTATGTTGTCCCAGACTATACATTATCTTCCAAACAAAAACTAGCACTCACACATATTATCAACCATAGCAAGCATCACTCAAATAAACCATTGTACATGATTATTCAAGGGACAGCAGGTACAGGGAAATCATACTTGATTGCTCGAATAAGAAAAGCACTTGATAGTTACAATATGCACCAGCAAAGCCAGCTACTCACATTGGCTCCTACAGGGGTTGCTGCATTTAATATACATGCATCAACTATACATTCAATGCTTTGAATCCCTGTCAAAGAAATGCACCCATTGCAAGGACAATCATTAATAACATTTCAGGAAGAGATGAAACACATAAGATATATATTGATTGATGAGATGAGCTTCATAGGACCAAAGTTGCTACTGAAGATAGATGCAAGACTACGTGAGGCCTTCCCGCATCGACAACATCTTTATTTCGGTGGGGTGTCAATAATCCTGATTGGTGACCTTGCACAGCTCCCGCCTGTAATGGACAAGCCTATTTACACATCACACTCAAATGCAAAAACACTATGGGACCTGTTCACGACCGTTGTCACCTTAGACACAATGTTTCGTCAACAAGGTGAGACTCCAGAACAATGGAAATTCTGTCAACTATTGCAAAACATACGCAATGCAAGAGCATCACAAGAGGATTGGGAACTTTTACAAACATGCACAGACAAGCATCTCACCTCTACCAAAAAAGAAATGTTTGACAATTCAATGCACTTATTTGCTACCAATGATTTAGTTCGACTTCACAATAGAAGAATGTTAAAATTGTTAAACCGTCCAATTGCAATAAGTGTTGCAACTACCAGCAGGACTGAAGCAGATAATGCAACTACTGATGAACAACTTGAAAAGCATGTATTGCTTTGTAGAGGGTAGCGCATCATGCTGACAACCAACATATGGACACATGCAGGCCTTGTAAATGGAGCTCTAGGTGAAGTTGTTGAGATAGTTTACAGCCTTGGTTCCAGACCACCAGATGTTCCACTTTACGTAGTGGCAAGGATCGATAATTATAGTGGGCCAGCATGGAATGAAAAGGACCCCAAAAGTTTACCAATAGTACCTGTATCATTGGGCAGCCGTAGACAAATTCCGCTCACAATGGCATGGGCTATTACCATACACAAATCCCAAGGCCTAACGCTTGCCAGAGCAACTATCGACATTGGAAAAATAGAATGACAAGGACTAACATTTACAGCTATATCCAGAGTGAAATCGTTGAACAACCTTCGTATTCAGCCAATGTTCTCCTTTGAGAGATACTCAAAAATGCATAACCACCCATACACAATTATGAGAAAAGAAGAGGAAGCCCGATTACAACAACTATCTCTAAAAAGCCAAGGTACACAACTCTTTACCCTTTCTCCCTCACGTCGCTCCTACTTCTTCTTATATCAATAATTTCTCTTTTACAAAACTAAACATGACGTCAACAATGTGCATGTCCTTTGAGTAACTTTTTAATTTTATTGGCAGAAAAAAAATATTTCCCCTTTATTAGTGTTATAATAAATTGCACATGGAGCAATCATTGTACATGTCAACAAAAAATATTCCCAGCTAACCATTCCATTCCTTTTGCTTTGCAGGCCTTGAAGCCAAATGGCATATATCATAGCCCCTCACCCTCAAACACCAACAATTGTACTGTATATTTTTTCAAAAACAAAAAAAAGTTCCACTGCAAAATTGCTCCCCAACATTTTGACTTTTCATAGCACGCACTTGGTATATCATGAACTGCCAACAAAAGTACTTTGTCCAGTTGGAATAAAATATTCCACCACTTCAACCATTTATGATAATATATTGTGTTGGCCATACACTACCATAGTATACCTCTATAATGTAACCCTTGCGCCTTGCTAAGTGCAACCCTTCAAAGTATTATTATTTTTTGAGTTGTATGTGTGCAGATTTTATCAATTATCTGATGTAGATTTTGTTTGGTTGGTCTTTTTGTCATCTTGTTATACTTTATGTTCGTTAGAGTAAGAGAGGAAAATGGTTATTTGGAGTATCTCATACATTTTTTCATGAGGACTTATAGATAAAAAAAATGATTATTTGGAGTATTTAATATATTGTACATTGGGAGCTATAATAGTCTTGTTTCAGCATGTTGAATTAGCAGTGGATATTTTTTCTTTGTTGGTTATTTTATCTATATATGTACAATGTGTTTTGTTAAGTGAAAAAATGTAAGAATGAATGTGTTATCAAAATTGTTAATCTTATATTATTTTATTTTTTTCGATATTTTTGTGAAAGTGGTATTGGAAAATAATTTGTGATAATATTGTACTTTGTAGATTGTAAATATATTTGTAATGGATGAATGCGTTCATCAGTAAAGGTAAATAATTATTTGTGATAATAATTAATTAGTTGTTTGAAAATGAGATAAGTCTATCTTTTGGTGTTCCACATAGGTGATTGTTAGCTTCCCAAAATTGGGTCTTTGAAAAGGAGGGAAATTATATCTTTTGGGATGCAAAACTTAGTGGCTTTACATATTTTGAGGATAGTTCTAAAGAGTGGGACAGTTTATTTTTTCCACATTTTATGTGTCATGTTTGTGCATGGTATGAGAATGTTTTATTTGAAAAAATTCATGTGGTTTCCTTCTTCCAATATCTTAATAAATTTGATCCTTGTGATGATGGTAAGGTATGCCAAATATACCTTCCTAAAAAAAAATGGAATACATTTTTTGATAATTCATATGTACATAAGTTTTTTCAACATGAAGACAAAGGAGTGAAGAAACTGCGTTATTTGTTCATGTTGTATTGAATAACATAAACGTACATGGCATCTCTTCTTTGAGTCTTTTCTTCTCAAAAATATTTCTTCATGTAAACATTATGTATTGTGATGTTCTCATGTGGTTTATTGATTCATAATGTTGCGACTTCAATTCCTCAATCTATTAGTGGTATTTTACATTTAAGTACACTTAGTTGAATGGTTTTTCATGAACACGAATTCCAAATATTACGTTATTTAACTTAATTCCATGTTTTTGTAATGGAGTAGTTTACCATTTTTATCCTAACATATTGTGTAAAAGCATGATCACCTTTGGATCTTGTAGTTAGAAATATTTTCTAAAATATAGTGTGAAATATGGTGAATTTAGTTTTTAAAATTTGTGTGTGAAATACATGACTTTATATACACTTGGATTGACATAAAAAATGTAATATATATGACTATGAGTTATGAGAGTTGGATATGGAATATCTTCTTGAA
This sequence comes from Sequoia sempervirens, assembly GCA_007258455.2. Taxonomy (NCBI): domain Eukaryota; kingdom Viridiplantae; phylum Streptophyta; class Pinopsida; order Cupressales; family Cupressaceae; genus Sequoia; species Sequoia sempervirens. The sequence continues at coordinate 12,898 of VDFB02069296.1, forward strand.
GAGAGATATTAATAGATAGTGACAACAAAGTAATTTAAACCTAAAATTATTGTAACTATACTAACCCTTCCTTGAAGTAAAATTTTTAAGTTTTCACCTTTTGAGTAAATAAACTATGTAACAAGCCATTGCAATTAAAAAATTTCTTTTCTTTATTGATAAATTTCAAACAAGATGCATAACATAATACAACATGGATTCCATTTCATTTCAATAACTTCATAAGTAACAACAATACTAGAAAGCATACAATTACATACATAGCTCAATGAGCTTTAGAACAAATAGTTGTAAGACAGTCCAGGATTCTTTCTTCCAAATCTTGGTTCTTCTATCACCTATTGTGGAGGAGAAGCATCACTCAAGTGCTTTTCCACCAACCATGAACTCTTAATATGGTCCCCTGCACATCTATCATTTGATAGATGGCCCTCCCCTTCAATGAAGAGATTGGTAGAGTAACCAATAATGACAAACAACTGAACATAGTGTTGTGTCCTACATAACTATAACTTTTAATCCCGTGCAATCTAGAACAAACATGTAATACTGGATCATGGTGAATGGATAGTGGAGCCAAAGGTCATCACACTACTTTGGCCAATGTCTTTCATTTAGTATTTTCTACTGAGGGTCATCTATCACATACACTACTCTAGGTCGATTTGACCTAAGGCCATCTTAAACTTTGCATAGGTATTTCCTTCAATGGATAATCTATCATCCCAGAGATAACCTATCACCAATTTATTCTACTTGGAACAAACCTACTTAACAAGTAAGTACAAAAGCTCCCTCCCATACCAGATTAACTATCCTAGGAATAAACACAATCTTTCCTAGTTAAATCAATAACTTAACTAAGTGTATCGCATGTGCCTTTCATGTTCAATCATACCTAGTATATAATAGCTATGGTAAATATGAAACTTCTATTATGGAGTACTTATAAAACATCATAAAAACAACATAAAAGCTTCAATTTCCTTTTCAAATACAATCTAATATCTCTAATACACATACTGAAAAAGACAATTCAAGAATACATGGAAGACACATTATTCATAAGTAAAATAACAAAGAGGAAGAGATCCTCATGCATGCTATCACTTATCCAAAAATACTCTAAAAAATTAAAATATATTAAAATCTTTTCTTTATAAGTTTTCATAAAATAACATAATACCTCTATATTTCAATCGATATCATATAATTTAATAAAAGTAATAATTAATAATAATGAAAATACAAAAATCAATTGCTAGCCAAAAACCATTAGCATTCTAATTCCATGCCGGGAACATTAGTATTATAATTCCATTCTACAACCAATAATATTTAGATCCTATTTCATTTAATAGAAATGAAAAAACTAGATGCCAAGAGTTGATGAATCGAAATGTTTTATTTTACTATTAATTTTTTTGTTGTATATGCCATGCCATTCATCATAGTTCCTATACCAAGCCATAAGTTCTAATTCCAACCATCCCCAAGAGGTGGATGAAGATACATCTGCAGATACATTTTGCCACTAAATATGGCTTTCAACGCCATCACCAATCTGGCCACTAAAGGCATTTTTTTGGGCAACATTGGTCAAATCATTTTCGAAAGCTTCACTTGTGTCTCTTTTGTATGTGTACAAAGAAGAGATAAACGGGAAGAAAATGTAATTCAGAAAATTAATAGCACCTAATAAGGCAAAATAGTAATCAAATCGTGATGCATTCACATTATTTAACAACCAACTTTTGTGCCCATGTCGCCCTGTAAGGTCACTCACAACTGTTAAAACAATACTGTTGAGGAAGGCCCCAAAAGCTGATGACGATACGTACAACGCAGTTCCTAGACTTCGCATACTCTCTGGGGCTTGATCATAAAAGAACTCCATTCTTGCTACTTCTAGAAAGGCTTATGCCATTCCCATTAGTAAGTACTGGGGAACGAGACTAAAGACGGTATGAGGCACAATGGCACTAGCATTATCTGCAAGCCCAAGGCTTCCAATAACATCTCGCCTTTTCATTTCTATTAACATAGCTGCTAGCATGGCAATACAATAGAGTAGTAAACCAACCCCCATTCTCTGTAAGATAGTGATTCCTCATGGGTTTCCTGTGAATATCTGGCAGATGCGTAGTAACAATCGATCATAGATTATGAGGGATATCAGAAGAGATATTTGAAGAAAAGCTACAATACTAGCTGCTGGAATTTCAAAATGAGGACCCATATGCCTGTCTAGTGTGGTGGCCTGCTTCACAAAGAGTGTGATAGATTGGGTTAGCAATGTACTGGGAAAAATAGCCGTGAGCCAAATTGGGAGAACTCTTATTATAAGCTTTGTTTCCTCCACATCTGTCACAGTGCATGGTTTCGAGCTTGTGTTATTCTCTACTGCTGCTTTATCAAAAATTCTGCCATTCACAAAAAGATTAGTTTTGTGTGAGCTAGGAAGATACATATTATTCAATAATTCATACTGCGAGAGAAAATAATGCGAATGATTAGTTTCCAATCTTAGAAGTTTTGTGTGAGCGATAGGATACCGTCCTTGCGTAAGGTATTCTTTTGAATCTACTTCATAAAGAATCGATGCATCTGAAGGAACCTGCGCTTTCCAGTTGTGAATCATCCTTAAAATTACTTTGGCCATTCGCTGCAACGGGCTACCAGAGACAGCTTTGTATCTGTAAATTGGAGTTCCTATCATGAACCCCACACAGGATATGATCAGTCCTATGATTATAATTGTAGAAGCCACTCCCCATCCGATGTGATCTTCAACATACACAAGAAATATTTGCCCAAACAAACTACCACCAAACAAAACTAAAATCCACCAATTGAAAAATGAGGTCTTCTGCAACTTTTCCTTGGGATCAAAATAATCAAACTGATCAGCACCGAAAGTGGAGATATTAGGCTGGTTCCTCAAGGCCAGAGATAAAGGAATTTTCACAGAAAAAATTAAAACTTAAAAAAAATCTTTAACATAGAGCTGTTGCTCATTAATTTCTGTATGCTCACATTCACCTTAAAAATTCAAAAGTAAATTACATATCTAAGTATAGGTAAAAGTTAAAAATCACGTGAAAAACATTCACGGAAGGGAGGGCACGAAATAAAATTTACTACAAATTACCTAACTAACTTTTCCTGAACAAAATGTATTTAATAAAGTGTCCTTTACATTAATATAAAAACTTAAATATCAATTTTCCGTATTACGAAATATCCTTTGGCGGAGGCGGCTTGGTAAAAAGTTCCTTACAGTATTGCAATGGGTAACTACCCATATTGCGATATCTCGAGCAACGGTTTGATGACAAAGCATATAACGGCTAGCGGTGAAGATGAACCAAAATGCTATGGGGGTCTCTCATGGTATCCCAATGGTACCATTATTTATTGTGATATCGCGGGTAGCGGCTGGTGGTGATGGCAGTTGTTAGGTTTACATTCCAACACTCCCTCTTAAACATAACTGCACTGTCCACCATGCCCAATCTGTTTCTTTGAAAAATGAAATTATCTCTTCCCAGTGCCTTTGTGAAAATATTTGCACTTTGCTCTTCTGATCTACAAAACTCTAAAATTATGTCACCATTGTTAATTAATTCTCTGATGAAGTGATACCTGGTATCAATATGCTTGCTTCTCTTATGAAAGACTTTATTTTTTGAGAGAGCTATGGTTGAATTGTTATCGATGAAATTTTGCATTTGCCTCCTATTTGTTTTGCAATTCTTTCAAAATTCTTCTCATCCAGACTGCCTAGCATGCTGCACTTGTGGCTGCCACATATTCTGCTTTAGCTAATGAAAGACAGACTATTGGCTACTTCTTTGAAGACCATGAGACAACTCCAGTCCCCAAATTAAATACATAACCAGACATGCTTTTCATGCATCAATGCTGCCAGCACAGTCACTGTCTATGTATCCTATGAGTTTGAACTCATCTGAACTTGAATACTTAATGCCAAAATTTCTTGTTCCACTTACATACCTTAAAATTCTCTTCCCGGCTTTCCAATGGGTGTCTTTTGGTGTTTCCATAAACCTGAAAATCAAACTTACTCCATACATAATGTCTGGCCTTGTGGCTGTGAGGTACATGAGACTTCCAACAAGCCTCTTAAACAAAGTTGGATCAACATTAGACCCTTCCTATCATCCTTGCTTAGTTTTCAGACCTATCAACGTAAGTGTTGGTGCTGGTTTTGCACTTCATCATAGTAAACCTTTTCAAAATGTCATTTTGCATATTTTGAACGTGAAATAAAAAATACCATTTCATTTTGATTCAGCTTCAATGACCAAAAAATGCTTCATAGGACCTAAATTCTGTCATTCAAATTTTTTCTTTATGTCTTCCTTGAGCAGGATCAATTGAAAAATTTCCGATTGAAAATTAAATCGTAAACATATAAGCATGCTATCGATTATTTCACCTTCTTCGACCATTTTTGTATCGATTAATGAAGCTCAGCATACATCTATTAAATCCATTAAACCAAAGATAAGCTGTCTATTACGCTATGCAAGCTCTTGGAGCTTGTTTCAATCCATCACGATTGCCTTTTCAGTTGTAAAGAAGCTTTGTCTTCCTGACCCAGAATTTCATATCCAGGTGGTTGATCCACATAAACTTCTTCTAAATAACCATTTAAAAAAGCTAACTTCACATCCATTTGAGATACAAACCACTTATTCTGAGCTGCTAAAGCTAAAATTATCCTTATAGTATCCAATCGCGCTACAGGTGCAAATGTTTCATTGTAATCAATTCCAGGCTGTTGTGAATAGCCCTTTACAACCAATCTTGCTTTAAGCTTCTGAACTTCATCTTTTTCATTCAATTTGGTTTTATAAACCCATTTCACTCCAATGACATCTTTGTCTTTTGGAAGATTGACTAGATCCCATGTCTGATTCTTTTCAATTGCTTCAATCTCTTCATCCATAGCACTTACCCATTTATCATCTTTGACTGCATCTTCAAAATGAACTAGATCTTCTATTTGAGAATAAAATGCAGAAAGAGAAATCTGATTTGAATTATTCTCACCTTCATTTTGCTCATATATGTCTCTTATGCTTTTGATTTTCAGTCTTCTCAGACTTGCCAATGTAGGATTTGATATATCACTTGAACTGGTGGAATGTGGACCTGATAGTCCTGTTGTAGTTGGTGTTTGTTGTCCTCTTGTTGGACTGCTTCCTTGAATGCATGAGGCTATTCTTACAGTCGATGCAGGTGTCACTTGTAGACTACTTTGCTGAGCTTGAATGGGAGTGGTAGGAGTCACAATAGCTGAAATATTTGTTGATGCTGAAACTTAATTCTCCTATTGAGGTATACTAGCTGAAATATTGATTGTCTTCTCTATGCTTCCATCCCATGCTTCATCTTCTACAAATTCTACATCTTTGCTGATTATAAATTTCTTTGTTGTTGGATTATAGAGGCTTATAAACTTTGGATTCTTCACTTGTATCCAACAAATATACATTTTTCTCCTTTGTTATCTAGCTTCCTTCTCAATTTATCGGTACATGTGCATATGCTGCCATGTCAAATACTCTCATGTGAGGTAACATTATGTTTTTTCCTATCAGCACTTCTTCCGGTACCATATTCATGACACTTTTAGTTGGACACCTATTCATTATATAGGTTGCACAAGATATTACTTCTGCCCAATATTCATTTGACAAATGTTTGGCTTTCAACATGCTTCTAGCCATTTCCATGGTGTTCTATTTTTTCTTTCGGCTCTCCATTTTGTTGAGGTGTGTATCTAGTTGTAGGCCTTGTGAATTCCATGATCTTTATGAAAATTTAAAATCTCTTGAAATATATTCACCACCTCTATCTATTCTCAACATGATATAATAACCCTTTGTTTTCAACCAAATTCTTGGTAATGAGAAACATGTTAACCTTTATTTTAACTGGCACAGAAATAAGCCCGTAATTTCAATGAATAATCATCAATTGAATGTTAGAAATAAAACTACCACCTATTGAGGTGTTTACTTAAAGAGTCCACGAATCTGAATGTATAATTTCCAAAGGGGCTTTTGCTCTAGTTGACTTTCTGGCAAGAATGATTCTCTATGTTGTTGTTTTCCTAAAATGCACCCTTCCCGCATACCCTTTACGGTTTTCTATTAAAGGTAGTCACGACCCTTATCTGAAGTAAATTTAAACCTCAAAGTTAGGATGCCCAAATCTCGGGGTGCCATAACCAGTTTTCATCTTTTATCTTAGCTTGAAAAATTGTCTGCACTACTATTGTAGTTTCTTCTCTACCTACTTATGAATTCATTAAGTGTTGTGCTTGAGCATAATTTATATTCAAATCTGGCCTTATCTTTAAGGGAAACATTATGTTGTTTGTCATTCTGACTTTTGCAATAAGCTAGTTGCTTGGGTATTTGTCTAAAATTGTGCATAGACCATTCTTGAAGGTTACTCTATACCCTTTTTGAACCAGTTGCCCTACACTCATTAAGTTATGTTTCAGACCAGGCACAAAATACACATCTAAAATATACTTTTTCTCCCCCTGTTTAGTTAGAATATTGACATCTCCTTTTTCCTTGACTGACACTTTGTTGTCATTACCCAATGTAACATCAGACTTTACATTCTCATCTAAACTTGAAAACATTTCTAGATTCCCTGTCATATGATTGCTACAGCCTGAATCTAAAAACCATACATCTTTTTCATTTGCTTGAGCAACATTACAAGCTAAAAACATTGTGCTCTTATCTGAATTCTGATTTTGACCTTCTCTTGAAAATTTTGCATTTTGTCTATTATTATCATACTGCTTCTTTCTACACTCATTCATATAATGCCCATATTTTTTATAGTAGTGACATTGGACTTGAGATTTATCATACCTTTGATTTTGTGACTGATTCTGTGATGGGTTTTGGTTTGAGCCTTGATTGCTGCCTCTTCCACTTGAGTTTGATAAACTGTATCTTTCACCTCTATAAGAGTTTCTTCCTCTTCCTCTTGATCTACCTCTACCTCTTCCTTGACTGACTGAAGCCTGAGTTTTGAAAGCATGCTCCAGTGATGTATCTGCTGACCTTTTCAGCCTTTGTTCATGAGAAATTAGAGATGCATATAGCTCATCAACTGAGAACTGTGAGAGATCCTTTGTCTCCTCTATAGCAACTACAACCGGTAGAAATTTTGTGGGCAAACTCCTTAAAATATTTTCAACAACTCTGGTATCTTCCAAATTCTCTCCATGAGACCTAATTTGATTAACCACCCCAATGACTTGGGTGTAGAATGAATCTACAGATTCATTGTCCTTCATACATATTGTTTCAAAATCTCTTCTCAGCATTTGTAGCTTTGCTGTTTTAACTTTTGCCATGCCTTGATAGGCTATTTGAAGTATGTCCCATGCTTGTTTGGACTTTGTTGCTACTGAAATCCTTGGAAAAATGCTCTCATGTACAACTTGAAATAGATAAAATAAAGCCTTTGAGTCTTTCTTCCTTATGTCTTTTAATAAGTCTTTCTCTGCTTGTGTTAAAGCATTGTATGCTACTACATCTACTAGCTCTAGAAATTCATTCTCTACTAAATCCCATATATCTTGTGAACTAAATAGCGCTTTCATGGTAATTGACTAGTACTCATAATTCTTCCTATTAAACTATGGAATTTGTGGGTTTGTCAAGCTTGTGCTTGCTGCCATTTTTGAAATTTACCCAGATAATCTACTTTGATAAAATTGGCTCTAATAATCGAACTTGCTCTGATACCACATGAAGGCCAGAGGCAGAGGAATTTTCATAGAAAAAATGAAAACTTAAAAAAATATGTTTAACACAGAGTTGCTGCTCATTAATTTATGTATGCTCACATTCACCTTAAAAATTCAAAAGTAAATTACATATCTAAGTATAGGTAGAAGTTAAAAATCACGTGAAAAACATTCACGGAAGGGAGGGCACGAAATAAAATTTATTACAAATTACCTAACTAACTTTTCCCGAACAAAACGTATTTAATAAAGTGTCTTTTACATTAATATAAAAACTTAAATATCAATTTTTTGTATTACAAAATATCCTCTGGCGGAGGCAGCTTGGTAAAAGGTTCCTCATGGTATCGCAATGGGTAACTACCCATATTGCGATATCGCAGGCAATGGTTTGATGACGGTGCGGATAATGACTGGTGGTGAAGATGAACCAAAATGCTATAGGGGTCTCCCGCAGTATCGCAATGGTACCATTATTTATTGTGATATCGCGGGTAGTAGCTGGTGGTGATGGTAGCAGTTAGGTTTACATTCCAACAGTTCCTCCTGCGCCCACAGCGAGCAAATATAGAGAAAAAGTAGAAAATTCCAATTTGCAGAGACATGGCTTTCTTGCAACCTTCACCAGATGGGCACTTTGGTGGCCTCAAAGACTTCAACGTAACTGCTAGAATCATTATTGCCATTCCCTACACCAAACTCATTGTCACTTAACTTTCAGAATCTCAATCCCTTAAACAATAATTGCATACAATACAATACTTACCAGGATGTATATACATGAGAAGATTGCAAATGTGCGGAAATGACCCAAGTATGTATCGACAATGTATGCTCCTAGAAAAGGCATAAGGCACAAAGTGCCAATCCAATTGGTGACATTCCTAGATGAGGACACCGTGCCTTCATGCAGTTTTTTGGTGAGATAGACAACTAGATTTGCCCAGATGCCTGCAAAAGCCATTCTTTCCATAGCTTCATAGCCTGTAGGTGAAATAAAAACTAAAAACTTAGTAATAGAGTAAGGCATACTTTTCACAATGTCAAGCATCAAAAACCCATACCAATGATGAGATAACAAGCTCTCCACCCTCTAGTCTTTGCTCTAACTATGGGCTTTCCTCTCAAATCCACTGAGCCATCTAATGTCAATTCCGGTTTATCACTAGCCATGATTTAGCTTAGCTTAATAATTCTTAGAAAGTAAGTTGCATATTGATGTTTAAAATTTTGGGGTCTTCTTATAATTTTCTTCTCGTACATCTATTTACCATTTGTTACCAAATACTAAAAATTGAGCTATTGTAATAGTGGGTAACTTGCCATAAAAAAGTTTTATGTTCTAGGTAGAAATTGTGCGTGTTCAAAGTTTAAAAAGACAATAAAGAGGGATTTTTTCATTTAAAGCCCAATATATTTTATTTTTAATAATTCTTAAAAAATATTATAGAAATGACTAAAACATAGGATTAACTTCCCTAGAATCAGCCAGGAATCAACATGCCAAAGGATAAAAGAGTCACACTAATGAGTCCAGAAGGGAGGAAAAGGTAGACAACTATTTTTAAAAATATGTATTCATTAATATTATTTATACTTAATATATTAAGTATTTTTACAACTTTTTAAAAAAATATTAATTTAGATTAGTGGAAATAATGCAATAAATACTTTTCATATAGGACAATCTAATGGTCTTTGGCTTTAATTTATTTCCATCACAATATTCAATGCTCTTTTATATCAATGACAATAAACTTTTCAACAATCTCTCATATGTCTTTGACATCAATGACATGTATCTTGAATGATGAACTCCTTGATATCAATGACAACATGTGAAACACTCATAAGCCTTGATAATTTGTAAATTGCAAATCTTAATTCTCAATATTAATTAACAATTTTCATAGTTCAATCTATGGCCTAAATTAGAGTGGATTGATACAAATATTCTTCTCAGAGTTTTGGTATGATTTTACAATATCGACAAATGTTATATTTATTTTAATATTTCAACCATATTTCGTGTGGATTTCCATTTGTTATGTATCATAGAATTATTATTCAAATTAAAACAAGGTATTTATTAAATTGGTGAAAGAAAATCAATATAAATGAGTAAAGTTATTTAGATTATTTAATTTTGAGGATGTAACATGGCGATGTAAAAATTTTAATTGTTTTTTTTTATGAAAAAAAGAAGAATTTGGTTGTGTTTATCTTTTAGAATTTTATGTTAAATATATAATGTCTTCTAGTTGAGTTTGAGGATGTGGGTTGATTCTACATGTTTATATTTGTCATTTAGTTTGTGGACTTGATCTAATAAATTAGACAGTATAACACTTTTGATTTAGTAGATTTTGTTTTCACGGTTGATATAAGGATTAATAATATTTTAAAATACATAAAGAGGATGTCATATTGCCAGGGACAAACTCTTGTATGTTAACTATCTCATGTTTTTCTTGATTCTCAAGGATTGGTAGTATTATGATAATGCTAAATATTGATACAATATAAGAATTATTTAAATATACTAATTAATTATTCTAAAATTAATGTTATTTATTTCAATGCATAAATTTTATTGTTCCACTAATAACTTGTCTTGAATGATCTGTGAAGTCAAATTATAATAGTATGCAATTTTTTTTTCTTTTTTTAAAACGAGTGACTTTAAATACCAATGTATAACAAGAATCAAAGGAAATGTGTAACATGTTAGCTCATAATAACAATAAGATATGATATTTAGTTGATCAAATTTTAAATATATAATGAAAAGATCACTTATGCATGTAATATTGGTAAACTATAAGAGAATGGTACCGTGCGTATGGGGAATAAATATTTAGATACAGGTAATGAAGTATTAGGTATGCTAGACTGCACTTAGACAAAGGTAATATATCATTATATATTACATATTGCGTAATATGAGTAAATGGGAATGTGCATAATCTTTTAATGAACCATAGATCACACAAGATGTATCATTTATTTGTATTAAGTTTTAAATTTTACTACTATGAATTTGAAAATCCAAAATTAATATATGGTTGAATGAAATTTGTTTGACATTTTTATATGTCTATATGATTTAAATTGAAATATTTTTTAGGGATTAATATATGTTTTTAATTTGAAAATAATTTTGAACTTCAAAGCATTAAGATTTTGTAAAAATATTTTCCCATATACTTATAAGTGAGTACATTTAAATATATGCATATTTGCTGTGTATAATCAACAAAAAATAATGATCAAAATAATTGTTATTTATATTTTAGGATTACTATTATTTTCAAATTGTATATCTATGTTACTCATTTTCAAAAATATAAGTAGTGATTATGGTTGGAGAGTAGGTAATTTTTCATTGATTTATACATAACACTACCTATCTTTAAATATTTTATGAAATATTAACTACTCTCAAACCATAAATAGCTACTTATATTTAAAAAAAGGTGAGGAAGATATGCATACTAGTAAAAAGTAATAATATCTTTCAATATAGAAAATAATTATTTGTGTTGTCTATACATATAGAATATGTATGTGAGTGTTTATATAAACATATTTTTGTAGTTA
>VDFB02069297.1:0-16800 GCA_007258455.2 Sequoia sempervirens
CTATTTATCATTGGGAAAATGGGTCCTGGGACCTAAATCTAGGGCACACAATTTCCAAGGTGTTTAAATTAATGTAGGCATTTGTTTAATATAAGTTTCCCTTTTGAAAAACATGAATAATAAGGCTTTGAAATGCATAATTTAGGTAATTAGAAGCTTAATTAAGTTTAATTAATTAAGATGATGCAAACAAAGTGTGAAAATGTAAAGGAGTATATTTTTCTACATTGCATTTAGCCCCCACTTTAGTGAGAGTATGAGCCCACACTCAAACTCACACTAAAGTAGACAAATAAGTTAAGAGAGGTCTAATTGTACAATTGTTGGAAATATAAGATAAAAAGGATCAAGGAGGATGATCAAGCTCCTAAGATCAAAGATCCCATGGAAAAGCCAACAAAGGCACATAGAGATATACGAATGCAGTAGTGACACAAGATACATCATACAATGTCAAAATTAATGCAAAAATGAAGAAGAGGGGTGGATCAAGCTTTCACTATTTTTCCAAATGATATAGATCAAGCCTAGGTTGTTTGTACAACAATACACTCACAAGGGCTAGTGTAGCTCAATATACACTAGGTGACCCCCAAGAAAAAATGAGAAACACACAATGGTTTGGTGCAGTTCAATATACATTAGGTGTGTACCCATAATATACCAAAGCTAGACACTCATGAAATAAAGGAACCACCAACAAGCAAGTTGTGTTATGCTTGGTGGCCAATAATTTAGTTTAAGATAGTCAAAGGGGTTTTGCTTAGTTCATGAAAGGTCTCACTTTAGGGAACATCACACTCGATATTGCCATCAAGAGAGGACTAGTCGAAAGATAAAAGATTCACACCTTAGCAAATGCAAGCCATAATTACCACTAAGAGGAATGCCATATGCCAAGAAAGTTCACACTCTTGAAGGACATCAAGCTTAATGTCACCAAAAAGAAGACACATCATGTGAAATAAGAAGACAACACTTTGAATGAAGGTCATGTCATCAAGCAAGCAACAAGAGAGAGGCATAATGCCCCCCACTTTAAAGAAATTGCTAAACACCATGTTGTGAGCAATTACTTTAAAGTAGAAGATGATAAAGGCCAATTGATAAAAGAGACATGAGATAGTATTTGGAAAGCCCTATGCCAAACATGTGTTTCCAAATAAAGCTACGTCATGGAAAATGAGTTTCCCCCCATACGCAATCCTAAGATAACATATAAGGGATACACAAATTTGGGGTCAGCGTATGTCTTTGCTATAATAATATAATTAAGCTTGGAATCTCATCATTCCCCAAATAACTCATGAAACAATGAGCACAACAAAAGAATGACACATAGAGAGTGAAAACAAAGGAGAAGCCTTTTGGGTCAACATGGAAGAGACCTAAATGTCTTGACACTTTGTGTCATTCCCAAAAGGAAACACAAGACAAGTGAAAAGATAATGGTTATGACAGATAGGAGAATGAAGATACAAATAGAATAATGTCACAATAGATTTGCTTCATTTGTATCCTTGCACCAACAGAGTGACAAGGGTCATCCAAAGTAGGCTTACAAACATAAAGACATGCCAAGCAACACAATACGAGAGATCACATTACACACATGCAATCACACAAAGAGCATGAAAAGACATAAAGCTAGTATGAAACATGCGAGCCAACCTAAAGCAAGTCATTTGCATTCTAGTCTTGTTCATTGTATACATAAGGCAAATGACTAGCCAAAGGGGCAACAATGAGTGTCGTATTAGGACAAGGCTATCTAACCCCTTGCCCCCACCAAGTGTAGGATAAGGATGAGTTGAGATAGGAGATGAGAATGTGCTCCTTGCAATATAGAAATGATTTGCATGAAATGTAATACATGTAATAGTGAGAATGCTATGATTCTACAACTATTACATGGTCAGGAGCAAAGTGAATAATTGTTAATCTATTATACGACCAAATTGCCTTGTAGGAGGATCAAATTCTTTCAATACCATCTTTGAAGCATGACATTTATCAGTAAGATGCCCAAGAGTTCTATGATATGCACAATACTTTGCAATACAAGTTTTAGATCTAAAAAACTGAATTGTGTGATCTAAAACTTGTATTGCAGAGTAACTTCTAGACAGATCTGAGAAGGTATAATGGTATGTATTTGGCACTAAAAGTCAATTTTGAACACTGTTGAAGGATAAATTCGCCCTAGGGAAAATAGGTCTTTGTACAAGGGTCCAAAATTTGCTTTTATAGTACTCAAATCCCAGATCTAGGCTTCTGATTTCTCCAAGTTTCACTATCAGAAAGTTAGAAATAAAACCAGTAGGTGAGTTTTTGTGTCTTGACAACTTTAACAACTTTGTAAAATTGCTCTTTCGATCAATCTTCAATCCTTCTTCACCTATAAATCTACACATACAAGGAGAGAAGATAGATTGTTTGTTTTTGGGTGAATAGGGGTTTGCCTTTGTCAAACACTGGTTTGGTAATTAAACCTTGATGAAATAATGATAAATGGAAGGAATTGATGAATGAACAAAGTTATGCTACAACTCACCAAACCCTTAATGGCTGCCCTTAGAGGATTGAAGTCTAACACATCACTCTAAGGATTGGATCTTGCATGAATTGGCTTGAATGATTGCTTTATTTGATGCTTGAACACTTGCTTGAATGCTTGAAACCTGCATCACAATGTTAGCTCCAAAAGATGACATGAACACATATGAACTTTGACATGATGATATGATCTTGATTGTTGTTGTAGATGACTGATACATTTGCTCTTCAATACTCTTGACAATAATATTTTCTCTTATAAAATTCTCCAAAAAGTGTGTTAGATTTGAATTGATAAAATATCTACATATTTATAAATGTTTATCTAATTTCCCAAAAATTAGATTCCACAAGCCAACATTTGAAACTTGAATTTGAATTATTAAAATGCTACTAAAAACATATTAAAAATTGGGCCTTGGCACTTAAGAATTGGGACCTAAATCCAAGACACAATTTCCAAGGTGTTTAAATTAATGTAAGCATTTGTTTAATATAACCCTTTCAAAAAACATGAATAATAAAGCTTTGGAATGCATAATTTAGGTAATTAGAAGCTTAATTAAGTCCAATTAATTAAGGGGATGCAAACAACGTGTGAAAATGTAAAGGAATGCATTTTTCTACACTATAATTACTAATATTTTATGAACTAACTCATTAAGATTAATTTGATTCTACATATTTTGTTATCTTAATTATAGTTCTAAAAAGATTTATTTATTTTTAAAATTCTATTATAAATTATTAAAAAAAATTGTTAAAATTATTTATTTTATATATACATACTTTTAAGAAGTGTAATTTGGTTTTTAAAGCTTTATAGATTAATATTTGCAATTCATTTTAATTTGTTTATTAATATATTACTAAGAGTATGCAATTATTTGGTTGCAAAGATTGAAAACATGTGAGGCATGTTCAAGCTTCAATATTTCTTTCAATATAAGTTGGAATGCTGAATTCCATCCCTCATGGCTGAAGCGTGACTGTATTTTGTATGCTCTCCTCCTCTACTCCTACGATCTATTACTATTCTTAACAAATGGATTTTTGGTGGGACATGTGTTCTTTGGGGGATTTTAGCAGACAATGATCAATACGCTAGAATGGGCAATAGGTGAGAAAGTAAGAGAAACTCTCATATGGTCAAGAAGTTCTTACCAAAATCAAAATTGAATCTATGGCAGGAAAACACTGCATGTTGAAGAATCTAAACATACTGACATGGAATACCTGCAATGTGGTGAAAGAGGTCTTCTTACTGTACCTTTGCACTATTTCTGGCTACTTTAAACCTTAGAAGATGAGCCTTATAATGTGCATGTGGGCAATTGGAAGATATTTAAAAGCAGGGATATCGACATCAATGGCTGAGAATTTCAGATGCTTCCATTTGACATAGGAAAGATAGCTATCATATTTTGATTTAACTGATCTGCTACATCAATTTTCTTTCTAAGATGTTTTCTATTAATTTGAGCACTATAAGTGCAATGCTCAAGAATCCATCTGGGTACAGAAAATATCCAAGAGAAACAAACATTTTGGAATGAGATCTTAGTGGAGTTTTCAGTTCCATGGGAATGGGACTTATTATTTTTATAAAAGATATTAATTGCATAAAGGTCCCAACTGGAAGGAAAAATATGTTAAAGTTCTTTTCTAAGCAATGCCGGATACTTTGAGATACTAACCGGAAATATAATTTATCGGAAATATAATTTATTAAGCCATCATAATGAAGCTCATATGATGTAGAGCAAACATATGTTGTTATAATAGACCGATATTGATCACTGCAAGTAAATTACTGTTTTAAATTTAAAGTGTAACGTTGTAGTTGTAATTGATGAGATATAATGATTTTTCCAATTCTGCAATTCTCACATGGGCATTCATAATATTTTATTTATATTTTTTATTTATATTTTTTGTTTTTTAGACTTCATGAATCAGTCTGGAATCCATCCCCTATAAACTGCAGTACATCTGGTAAACTTTTTTTACGTGATCGGTGGTGCTAGCGCCCTCCGGTACCACGGATTTGGGGGGAGACTAGACCTTGTGACCTCTTGCCTGCAACGGGATGCTTTAGCCAATCGAACTAAGCCCCCACACCTGAACATTCATAATAATTGGTACAGGATATGTGTTGACAATTGATACATGAATCTTCATGCGCGGCACCATTAGATTTAGACAATTAGATTTACTCTAGCTAGCTTTTGTTTAGTTTCAGTTGATAAACTTAACTTTCACCGCCTTGCTGCCAGCGTAAGGAATAATGCATGTTTAGTTTTTTACGTGTTCTGTCTAGTTTTAGTTACAACAATATTTGTATTAACTGGAGTTGGGCTTTTATATAAGCATTAATAATGACAGTATTTTTTAGCCTGCAAAAAATACAGAGTTGTGTATTAATTCAGTGCTCTATTTTTCTGAGATTGGTGTGCGCTCTGTTATGCTCTATTTTTAGATTCTATAGAATAGAGATTCCCTGATTATAGAATAGAGATCTCCTTAAATTAGAAATATTAACAATCTTATCAACATTTGGACATATTCTCATAAAAAAAATATAATGTAACTTCTTGTAACAGTTATTTTATATTGAAATTTATTTTTTATTTTGAAAAACAAACTTTTGTAGAAGTTGTAATTGTTTACAATTAGAAGTATGATTTTATACTCTTTTTTATGTGTAGATATGTTAATTTCTTAAATGTAAATGACATCAAGTATTATGGATGATTTTGAAGAGAATTGTGCAATGTTTTTATGTGACAATTGTTAATTTTTCTAGTGGTAAGATGAGATTTGAATATGAAATCATTTGTCCATTATAAATAAAACCACCTAAAAATACTATTGAGTGGTCAATATTTGTGTATAGTTAGTCTTGTCAAACACTACAACAAATATTATATTTTCTTGTTAAGATTATTTAATTATGTATAATTCGTCTAAAAATTTAGATTCAAATACCTTCTAGTTGCAAGTCTCAATACACAATTATTCTAGAAATGTACAAAATAAAGCTTATTAAATTATTATATTGTAACACATTGTATTTTATCCATGAATTCCACATGAAGGTCATTCATGCCTACTACACATTGGCTGATAAGGTATCTATTAATCCCCCTTTATGTTTATTCATGGTGGTCAACCTTTCATGTCTAGGTTAGTGATCAAAATATCCCATGAAGTGCATTCTCAATTTAGATCTAACAAGTTTCTAGTCTCACTTCTATGAATTAGTCTATCACCTATATATTTTTAATGGAAATAAGTCATATATGCATAATAGTGCTCAATCCATAAGTCAATGATATGTATAACATTTTTACATATGAAGGAAGTTTGTTCATGTCCAATGCACATTGATTGATGAAATCTCTATTAATTCCCCTTTATTTTTATTTATGGTGGTCAATCTTTCATGTATCCCATGTGATCAAAATCTCCCATGAAGTGCATTCTTAATTTAGATCCAAAAAGTTTCTAGTCTCTCTTCTATGAATTAGTCTATTACTTATATATTTTTAATGGGAACAAGACATGCATAATAGTGTTCAATACATGAGCCAAATGATATGACATTTTTTAGGGTGAAATAACGATGGATAGGGATCAAGCCATAAGCCAAACTTTAGACAAGAGTATGCCACTTATCAATATACAGTTTTGGGTCTTCATAATATGCTTAGGATGTCTTTTAGTATGGTACTTGGATTATCTGGAGTCATGTGTGCTACCTTTGAGTCTAAAACTTCAAGTTCCACGTTGAGGGCTCATCTTGATCCAAATGTCAACCCAATATGGGTAGAATTTATTGTCTATAATCTTAATCTTCATCTCTTTCTAACAATATCATGAGACAACTAAGAAGAGGTACATGGTGCCAAATTAATGTAGATAAAATTGCTAGCATGAGATCTTAGCTTTGTGTATGTATTAAACTAGATCTCAACCCTCACCTACCTTAGTAAATCTAGTAAGCTCTTTAGACTAGAATTTGAAGTTGACTTGCTTATGATGTTCCTCATCGAACCTGAATCTTGTATTTAAAAGTTTAAAATTCCCTTATTAGGAATTTTCCCATTCTACAAGTCAAAAGCCTCCTCTTATAACTAGGTAATGGAGAAAGCCAAGATCTCTTCCCTAGGTCCCATTTCTAGACCAACACCAATAAATATAAACCTAAAGAAAATGTTTTATAATGTAGCTAAGAACCCAAATAACTCACTCCTAAAGACTTCAACTCTTCAAACAAAATTGATGTACTAATTACCACTAAATTCAACAACTTCCAAACTCTTGATACTCCTAATTAACCAAATCACTCTTGAAAACCATCCCCTACCTATGATGGATGGCATCAACCTTCATTGTCTCCTTCAAAAACGACTCACCCAATCCTCTTGTACAAGCCTGCATAGAATTTCTCTTAAAGGACAACTAACAAATGATTGAAAAGAGAAAAACCTAAGTTCCTCAAGAAACAATTTGGAAGTTCTCACCTATTGTGGTCATTTTACTAACCCTACCCTTAATAAACATAGATCCTTGAGGGCATCTTTAAGGGATATAAAATTAGGCTCCTATCAAAGGTCTAGTCCACCAATTGGAGGTTGTGAATAATACCATGTCCAAGATAATCAACTAGTTTCCCTCAATAATTGCTTCCTAGCTTTGACCTCTAAATAAGATGAGTGTATTCCATCTAGGCAATGAAGTGTAAAGTGTTATCTTGGAATGTGAGGGTGTGTATTCTTTCTTGAAAATATTAGGTCAAAAAGGTTGTAGACATGTGGAAGTTAGATGTTACCTTCTTGCAAGAAGCTAAATTGGGCGTTGAAAGCTTAAATATGCCCTTTACACCATTTACAAAGA
The DNA here is from genome assembly GCA_007258455.2 of Sequoia sempervirens. Taxonomy (NCBI): domain Eukaryota; kingdom Viridiplantae; phylum Streptophyta; class Pinopsida; order Cupressales; family Cupressaceae; genus Sequoia; species Sequoia sempervirens. The sequence goes on from VDFB02069297.1 coordinate 7,456, forward strand.
AGAATTATTCTCTTTGGTCATCACTCTAATGTTTTGATTAAGATAAGTTGATTTTGAAGGGACTGCAAACCTTGCACTTCAAATAGAATAACTCAAAGCCTACACAACAAGTTCTAAATGGGACATAAACAATACAACTGTAGCTAGGCTACCAAGAAAGATCTAACACAACATCCACCAAGTTGTCAAGCACAAAATAGTACCTAAGGATCTAGCCTATATAATGCTAGACCCTACCCTATTCAACCTCGCAACCTAAAATTTAATGTGTGATTGGGAGATAGATTCAAAAGGTCTCTCTTTTTCCTTTGAAAATTTGTTTATAAAATGTTAACTTCCAAGTCCTAAAATGTAGGAGACAGCCTAGAGGATGCCCCCTCAGAGGACCCATCCATGGTTACAATGTAAAATAGAGGAATGTCTAGTAGGAGAGGCCAATTGATGATCAATTTTCACAAAAGCAAACGAGTGTCACGTCGAAGCCAAGGGTATAACATGAAGAATGAAAATAGGAAGCTACAAAACTAGATGAAGAGCTAGGTGGGACTGGCCAATAAGAGTTGAAGGAGTGAGAATCTTTAGAGTCATGCCCACCACATGAGAACCCCCCTTAGGAATGTGACTTGTCATAAGGGAATGGGAAGAGAAGACCCAACATCTTGAGAAGACTTCTCATCCTAAGAGAAACCATAAACTAGATAGTTAGAAGCCTTAGTAGTCAAGTGATCATTACATGGGGAATTCTTCCACCAACTAGCCATGCCCTTGTACCATGAGAGTGAAACCATCATCTACATCTAATGGGGAGACCCCCATAGTCAAGTGATTAAGTCCAATGCCCAACCCCCACCATCAAAATAATATATTTGTTAAAATCCTAGGAGATATAGATATGTCCAATAGAATATGAGCATACATAAAGTGACCCATGTAGGAAATAGTAAAGTCAACCTTCAACAAGTGATCAATTGCATTGCCAATTGCCTCATAACAAAAGTCTTCCTAGAACTAGAGAGGAAGATTTGATAGCCTAACCCAAACTAGTTTTGTATTGAGAGGTTCAAAAAAGGGGGTTGAAGGAGATAGCTCAAGGTTTGACCAAAAGTGAGTATTTTTTCCACATCCATAACCTTTTGTCAAGCACCAAACCTTAGCCCTTTGAAGAGGCAAAAGTCACTGTGAAGAAGCCCCTAACTCAAGGAAATAGCTCAATCTTACCAACAATAAGAGGCTTCCATGATTTCAAAACCTAGTTGTATATTTTGAAAAGAGAAAGCCACCAATTGATAAATATACAAACTAAATCACGATAAAGATAAAAATCTTTATTTTTTATCAAATCCTATCACAAACCATGATAGGGAAGGTTTGTGAACAAAGAAGGGGCTAGTTTTTTCATTGCAAAGAAGGATGGGCTAGAACCCTTAGAACTAGCTATGGCCACAAAGGACCACGAGGAACCACCCACCAAGCCCAAATCTCTAGTCAGAGTCATCACACTACCATCAATATCATGACTTGAAAATACCACAACCACATGCATATTTACCTATGAGGTCTCGACGCCATTACCAAACCTAGACTCAATGCGACGACCATTTCCAATTACAATATTCTTATATTAAAATTTTTTTGAATGATAAATTTAAATTTATAAAATTATAAATCTAAATATATATAAAATAATAAATTTAAATCTATAAAATTATAAATTTAAAAACATATAAATCATAAAATTATAAAATTATAAATATAAGTTATAGGATGTTGTAAATATAGATATAATAAATCTAAAACTATAAAATCATAAATTTATTACTTAAAATTATTTAAGATTTTTTTTAAACATTGATTTTTTATTTTTACTAGAAGAGTTATATTATTTTTGTATGTAAACTTTAATTTTAATTTTAAAAAATTAATTGATTATTTCAAAAATTTAATTAATATTAGTTCTATTTTTTTAGTTTAATTTTATAAGTATATATTTTCAATTTTAAATGTTTACCTAATTATAAACTTATGTATATATAATGATAATATAAGACTTAATTGAATATACATATTAAATATTAAATAAAATGTTTTAAATCTAAAAAAAATTCTCCATTTTTTAAAAATCTATTTTATATTAAATCGTTAAAAAATTCTCACCACAATTTTTTTTTTTTTTTAAATTCTTCAAAAATTATTCTTTACTAATAAAAGATATACAAATATTTTAAAGTTTTAAAGATTTTAAAAAATATATATATATTGTAAAGTGTTTCTTATTATTTGTTTATATGTTGAAAAATTAAAGTTAAACTACTTTCAATTATATTATTTAATTAAAGCTGTGTTTAAAGTCTACAAAAATTTGTTTTAAAAATTAGAAAATGTAGTTTTAAAAGATAACAAATATTTATTATATTTTAAAGAATTTAAAAATAAAATAAAATTGTAAAGTGTTTCTTATTATTTGTTTATATGTTGAAAAATTAAAGTTAAACTACTTTCAATTATATTATTTAATTAAAACTTGTGTTTAAAGTCTACAAGAATTTGTTTTAAAATTAGAAAATGTAGTTTTAAAAGATAACTTAAAGATTAAAGACTTTTCAAAAGATAATAAATCAAAAAAAGAAATTAGAATAGAAATATGTGCCCACTTAATTTATGTAGTTAAATAATTTATATTTATATATATTTAAACAATTTGTATTAGATGAGATAAGTTTTATCCTTGTAGAGTTTTTTAGGAGATCCATTTATATATAAATATCTTCGTATAGAAGTTCTATCACAATACTCCTACTCCTATGGAGTACATCATATTTTCACATGAATGGAGTGGCATGGCCATGTGCCATATCACACACATTATGGCATTGAGTGAAGTATTTGTAATCACTCTTTGAGTAGGTAGAATATTTAGTTCTCGTTTTTCACAAATAGCTAAAATTATTTGTTATTTATATTCATTTCACTTATGCAATAGAAGCTACTAATTGCATATTTTTTCTTTATTTTGCATGTTTCAATGGAGTATTCATGTCAAAGAAAAGAATCCAAGAATGGCCCATTATTTTGCATGGACCAAATATCCTTTTGAAATGTCTAAATATTTACTTTTCATGTTGGCTAAAATGTCCATATACTTTGAAATGCATACTCTTTTTAGATTTGCATGCACATCAAAGTGGGGTCAAAATGTAATGACAAAATATGCATGCCCATGTTAAATCCCATTTAGTTTTTGACCCATTTTGATGAAATTTCTTAATACAATTATATATCGACAAATGGTGCACTCTTGTGCTCATGACCCAATACCATTCCCCATCCACTTCATCCTTATTTGTATCTATCCCAATATATTGACCTTATCCCATCCCCGTTTGTGAAAACCTTAACACATTTGCTATTTTATCCATACATATTAACAGTTATTTCCATACATTTTTTCCTTGTCTTGATTTGATCATTTTTCTCACTTGATTCATTTTTGCATCAATCAAGATTGAACCTAAAATTCAAATATTCATGGTGTTTGTTTCTTATACATATATCCAAATCATGGTTTTTATCTCATCTATAGCAATTTAGTGTTTGTTTCCTAATCAATTCATATGCACTTGGTGTTTATTTCATAGTTAATCCATTTTGACCTTCCTATTTATTTGGATAGAGTGCTTATTTCCTAACCATTTCAAAATGTCTCAACATTTATTTCCTAACTGATCTATTTTAGCTTTCCTATATATCATGGTTATGATATTTATTTCCTAACCATATATCTAAATCATGATGGTCGTTTCCTACCCATATTCCTAGGTCTCTTAACCATGTATTTCAATTTAATGTTTGTTTCCTAGTCGGTTCATAATGGGCCTAGTATTTATGCCATTATTGGTCCCTCATGCAGCTAGTTCTGTAAAGACTATTGTAATGGTTTTATTTGGACCCAAATTGAGCTATCAATCATTTATGTGATTAGGTTTTGAAATTTAATCTTAGGTAAGGTTGACATTTCAACTTCAATTCTGATTCCTCCCAAATAACCGTCTAAGTGCCTTTACCGACCCGGCTTTCAATTATCTGTAGGTTCAAATTTTGAAATTCAAACAATTATTTAAAATTTAATATTTTAGATTCAACAACCAGACGCACCCTACCCCCCCCCCAAAAAAAAATATAAAGATTCAAATCCTTTACAGTAAAGAAAATCTCAGAACTCTGAGATACAATTTGATTCCTAGAGATTTATAAAGTTTTCTAGAACGAGATATCGCGTGGCCCCTGACAAGAAAAACTTCAGAACCCTAAAATCCAATTTGAACCATCATGTTTGATGTATACCCAAAAAAATTTATAAAAATTTATGCAAGGTGAGTGATTAGCCGTATTGGTTTCTATACACTATAAAAATATGAAGCAAGAAATTGGCAATTTGATTTTAGATAGAACAGAAGTTAAGTTGTTTGTATTGATCGCACCCACGTAATTTATCTGCTCAAACAGAACTATGTACATTGTAAATTAAATTGAGAGCAACCTGGCTGCCCAAATGCCATCATAGATCTCTACAAAGATGAAGCTCCCATACCATGTCTTGAAGCTCAAATAGTTTAAATTATTAGCATGAATAAACATTAAACCTATACTGAGTTGAAATTTGGAAATACTGGCACAAAATACATTAGCCCTGGCTGAGAAGTGAGTGCATCTAGTTTTGCACCTCCATAAATATAAGGTTATGTTCAAATGAAACAGGATTCGGACTAATCTGTAGGGGTCTTTATCTAGTGCAGAGGAGTTTAATGGTCTCTTATATTTCAATCTTGTGATAAATACAGCAAGTGCAAACGAATTGAAAGGGAGCACATGCATATCTTACCTCAACACATCTATGTAAACTATTATTTGCAACCAACATCGTGTTGCAGGGTGAAAATTAAGTAACATCTTGATATGCTATCAATGATAAAAACAAATTCAACTTCAAATCAAATCAATGTACAAGTATCTAATAGCATTAATACAAACTGAAATAACCCTACTCAGAAAACATTATACATGAAAATAATCAGAATATCCCCAGTTACGGATCATTGTATGATATGGATGAACATTGGATGGATGAAATTGCTACAATGTAATATTCAAAAAATCTTTAGCTTGCACCCCAAATGCATGCATATCTCAATATCAACACAACATGCTCACATTATATACAGTATTCAAATAGTTCCTTCAACTGTTCTAAATGCTACTATATAAATCCTTCTAAAAGCATTAACATTTTAGAAGTTCCAAGTTTATTAGATAGTATACCATTCCGAGGGGCGTGGCCCATCTGTGATGTATACCAATCTCTCATGCGCCATCAGGCAGCTTGGTCAAACTCTATACGGAAAGACTGCCAAAGGCATACAGTATCTAGACTGTATGAAATCTGTTTACGCACTCTCATGCAAAGAGTAAGAACTTATTGAGCTCCTTTTGATCTCTCAGAAGCAGAAGCTAAATCAGTTGCAGGATATAATGCAGAATATGCATGTATGAGATCCTCACAAGTTCACTGCATATTGGTTGGAGGCTAGAAACAAAGTGGATAATTTATCTGTATTGCAGCTGAAAACACTGCATCATGTTTCTAAAACAAACTTTGTTGAGGTAACATTTTCAAAGAAAGAGTCAACACTACCATATTCTTTGAAAATGTTTGAGATCCACATTATGACAAATAAATCAACTTTGGTCATTATATGTATTTTAAATCCAGAAGAAAGTTAAGCAGGCGGTCAACTAGCTAATGCCCAGGAAACATATGCTATGAAATACGCTGACATGTAACATAAACAAGTAACAGTTTAAATGCTAATGTTAACAGGGTGAAAAATCTTTAATGAACATTAATTTTTTATCGTCTATTTCTCCTACAGAACAGTTACTGATATTTAATTTGCATGGAATCAGGGAGTAATGGAACTTAAAACCTAGAAAGTGCAAAAAAAAAAATGTAGGCCATGAACCCCAAATAATCCTTCAACCAGCTTAAAGGATATGGATAACTGTAAACCCTAAGGTCAAAATTAAAAGCCAGAATTCCAACCGCAAGGGATAGCTTTTCTAATGGGGGAGACACAGTGTTGGCTCTCCTGACTGATACTGAAATCCAGAAAACATGGCTAACCCAACAATATCCTGCCAATTCTGCATTGATAACATTATAGTTTGCAGCTTAAGATATTCATCTCAAAGTCAAAATAACAAAACAGCAAACTAAATCCAAGTAGTTGAAAACTGAATATGGATAAAACATTGATTTGGCTTCACTGAATTCAATAATTAATGCCACAGCAAAAATGCAAGGCATAAAACTTCTGCTGCCATGTCCTTTTCCCCAACTATTCCACAGAGATAAACCATTGTGGCTGCAAATGCCAACTAAATTCTTCAATGCATGGCTGAAACCTGCTTCCTTGAAATAGTACTGAAAACATTTTTCAGCTTAGTAACAGTGAGAAGCAATAAAAAAAATGAAACTTCTAAAACAAATAAATTTAACTCATGCTGATTGATGTCTAAAGAAAATTCTTACCACAAGAAATTCTGGAAAATGGATACAGGAAGTGTAGCCAGTAATAGGCATCCAGAATAGCTCATATAGCTAAATTACAACACAAGCATTATAGTTTGCTCCTGGTAAAACTTCTACCAGCACATACGTAGCCAAGAAGGACAAAAACACCTACTTTTGAAAAAAACCCATGCCTTTGAACTGGGGAGCAAAGATAATTTAAACCATTAAAAGAGTTGTAAGTAGCATGTTGCTAGTTAAAATAAATAATACAGTGTAATTTGTATTTGCACAATGTCAATTGATTTGGATCCAAGAATGCACATTGATAACAATAGGACATGTCTGTGAAATCAGAGGAAATAGACTGAAAAGACAAAATGTTGTCCAATCTTTGCCAAAAAACCCAGAAATTTTACCATTGATGTGATACAGTTTTGTACAAACAATGTAAATTTAATTAAAATAATGGAATATATCCAATGATCTGAGATTGCAAAGGAATACCATGCTACAATCCACAAACTCAAATCTTCACCGTTTTCATCTGATTGGGAGGCTTCACAATACAATTTTTCTAGATGTGGCTGTTTAACCATTATAAGAAAGGGTCTGTTTTCCATTTTAACCTGTTTCCCAAGCAAGTCCTCAACATTGACAATATGTCTAATTGCACCACCTTCAATCCGAAGGATGGCACATAATCCCCATCAGTGGTTTAGTTTTTACATCTAAAACTTCAATGCAAAAATGTCCATGTCAGTTTGCTCTTTGCTCTGCAATGCTCCTGAAAAAAGGGGGCAAGCAAAATTGCCAGAATTGAGGCAATGACCGGACAGTTCAAAAGTGATAACAAAAAGTAACCTCCTCCTTTCCCTAAGAGTGGGAAGTATTCGAAATTCCCCTCTATTGGCTCAACTGTCAATGCATTCATAAGTAAAAATATATGAGTCATTTTCCAGGTAATTTACAGTTTAAATTCCTCCAGCAGAAACACAGCATTTCCATCCTCTGCCTGTAACTTGACCAGAAGATTGAACCCATATTTAGAGAGAAAAACCAACTTTCTTGATCCAACTGAAGGGACAGTGATATATTTTCTGAACATCAATTTCTCTCTTTGTTGACAGAATATTATTTTCTTTTTCTTTTTGCAACGATGTAGGTTTGGCATTGCTTTGGGAAGATAGATGATTCAAGGAAAAGAAAGGTATGACAGAGAGAGGATTCAGAACCTTTTATTCCTCCTCAGATGCACGCATACATATTTTCTCCAGCTGCAAGGGCCAATCTTCCCCAAGCTGCTGAGGATTCAACTCCATTGCCACCTTAAACTCTAGCAGGGAAATTGGAGGGTGACTCCTAGCTTTCTGTGCAGCTTCCATAGAAATACCTGTGTTTTGAACAGGAATAGAATGGCCGGGCCAGACCCCATTCACACCATGTCCTACCTTACAAGGATTCTGCTTGGATAGCACTAGCTTGTCTTGCTCATGACAGGACCTTGCTCTTCTCAAGTCTATGGCAGACTTGATCAAGTTTATCAAGTGGGTATCCACTGCATGATTCAACAAGTTAGCAGAATTGAAGGATACATTTTGGACACCCTCAGCTGATCCTCTCTGCTCCATCTTCTTTTGCAAAGTCTCACTATCTGGCAACTGTTCATTGCTAACAAAATCCTCATGTCGAGAACTTATTGAGCTGTTGTAGGGAGCTCTCCGAGCTGCACCAATACTTCCTGGGCAAAATGGAACTCCTAAAGGAGCACGCAGTGGACTTTCAATCCTGATGGTAGACTTGTCATCATCATCCACTTGTTCAACTTCTTCTCCATCTTCCACAGTCACGACCTCAACAGAAACTTGCTCTTGCGGAATTGGACTCTTAATGCGTTGTCGCTTTGGAGAATGCAGAATAAAATTATTAATCTCAGCCTTAGGCTGCTCAGCTGCACCAGGAGGGCGCAATGGCCTATACAGATCACATGAATTGACACCCCCATTTTCAGAACCTTTGACTGCCACTTCATTGTTAACAGTTCCCAATGGTGCACTCAGATCTGTTTTCCCATGAGGACCAAGAGGACTTGGTCGATCCCTACCCTTGCGATCCCTTGTGCTCGACCTGCCCCTCCGAGGTGATTGAGGAAATGCATCCCCATTAGGCCAAGCTGTAGAATTTGGAGCTGGAAGAAGAGCAGTTGGAGATACAGATGGAGACACGGTATTCTGCAGTGAACCATCTTCACTCCCAATGGATGAAGAGTTAGAACTAGGTCTTTTCCGAACACCTTTAACGGTCTTTGAACTGCCCTGCAGAGCTGCAGATGGGGGCTCCTTACTCTGAGATGCATTTTTTACAATGGCTAGAATAATCTGATTATGCAACTTAATGTTCTCTGTGCCAATAGTGGGTTTGCAAAGCTTATCAAACTCAACCTTGTTGAGCTTGTGGTTGAGCAAATACCTCTTCAGAAGCCCAAAATACCGCTCGGCCCTCTCATGGCCTATTCTCTTCTCAAGCTGAGCCTTCAATTCCAAAATATTAACCCGGGAAGGTTGTGGTTGCTGGGGGAGTGGCATTTCAATATTAATATGCCATACAAGCAACTGGTTTCACAGATTATAACTTTCAAGTACCACGACAACACCTACCAGTTAACCCACCCCTGTTTCTTCTGAAATTAGGGTTAATTGTAGTTGCTACTGCAATTGCCCAATAAACCCCAAAATTAAAACGGCACCCCAAAATACTCCCCCACTTCACAACACCCCACT
>VDFB02069298.1:0-15904 GCA_007258455.2 Sequoia sempervirens
TTTTATATACTTATTCTACTCAACAATCTAGATGTGTATGCTCAATATCAACCACTTCTCCGATCATATGGACCATATGGTTTTTGAAGAACTTTAAAGGTATAGCATGTTCTTCAACACCTTGGTCTTGTAAAAAAAGTATTTCTAGGTTCATCTAGGATCAAAAACCAACACTCCCATTTATCACAAACATTGGTCAAAACCCATCTCACCAACAACTTTTGGAATCTTGGAAAATCGTCTATGCTAGAATTTTGGTAAAACCTTTAATAAAAATAAAAATCACCTTGTTTGGCTAGGTGTGTAGGGATGAATCCTTTCTCACACATTTAGTTAAATTATCACCCCTTTGGAAAATTTTACCCCAAGATAACATCTAACATCTTGGGATCTACAAGTCCATCATCCCAATCAAATCAATCAAAAACCAAAATCCTAAGGTCTAGTATTGATCCAAAGTTCTCAAAAGTTCAAACATCCACATCATTCACCCTTCATTTATCACATTATCATCATTTTATTCTTAAACACCCTATAATTTCTTTTTGTACCTAAATTTTAGATCAACCAAAGGAGTTAGAGATTCATCTCCCATATTCTGAAAAGTTGATCCCAATTTTATGGTCCAAAGAAGGTCACAACACAAGAATATCATGGAACAAAATAAAGAAACATCAACCTCAAGTGATCTAAGCCAAACAACATTAGAATTCAACCCTAGGGAAACTATCAACCCTCCACTTAATCCCCCCAACTACCACAAGATCTTCAGGAGGGAGGTTTCCGAGTGGAGGATATCACCAACAACTTCCATGGAATGTCCCAAGATGTAATAATTGAATTAGTCCAAAATCCTAAAACCCATAATATTTTCAACACAGTCATGAGGCTAAATCCCACACAATACATATTAGCATTGGCAAAAGAAGGGGCTAAACTCCTTTCCAATTTTGATGTGAGCACTATTGTTGAACAAACTTTTGAGAACATACCACAAACATCATTCACGCCTTCATTCCCAAACATCATTCAACCAATCATACAACCATCATCATCTCATGCTCCAAGTCAACCAATGATCACCAAGGGAATTTCATTACTCCAAGCCTTTCAATGGCATCCACTTGTCAATAACCAAAACTTGGAAGCCAACACGATCTTGGGTATGCCTAGCACCATCCAACAAGACCCTAAACATCCATATGTGCCACTCATTTTCCATGATACAAACAACCCCTCCACCTTTTTCACAACACCAATATACCATCTTGATACACAAATCTCTCTCCCCAATGTATCACAAGGACAAGTGGACTTATTTGGACAAGTAGGGACTTTCAATGCTTCATCATTACTTTCACAAGGTAACACACCTCAACTCTTCCCACCATTCACTATCTTGACATCATTATCTACCCCAATGCAAGGTATGGGGAAAATCCCTTCATCCAACACTAATAAAACCAAATCAACCCAATCACAAATCAAATCAGCACATCTATCATATTGAATCCTATGAACATGCCTCTGATATCACAACATCAGGTGGTACCAATCCAAATATCCCAACCAATCATCACATCATCTACAACACCCCAAACATCTCAAAATCTAGTCTCACGAGGACTGAGCATATCAACTACCAATTTGAACCCACCATCTACTACTCAACCCCTCGTCATCACTCAAAAAACTCCTCAAAAACTACTTGTCACATCATCTCACACCATCCCACAAAATCCCCCACCTCCACCTCTGAATCCAAATATAGCAAACCAATATAGCATCACATTACAAGCAGCACAACAAGCTTACCAAAAAGTCTTGTAGCAATTTCAATCTCAAGCACAAGATCAAGCTCAAGCCCAAGTGCAAGCAAAAAATTTGATACAACAGCAACAAGTGGAACAGCAGGCCCAAGAACAAGCACAAGCACAAGCCCAAGTGCAAGCACAAGCTCAATCCCAAGTGCAAGAACAATCTCAAGCCCAAGCACAAGCCTTGTTAAAATAGCAAGCCTATCAACAAGCCTTACAACAACAAGCACAACAGCAAGAGTTGATAGCACAACAACAACAAACCACACAACAATAGGCCCAACAATAGGCATTATTGGTCCAACAACAGCAACAACAAATAGCAAGCCCAACAAAAAGAATTTTTGGTACAACAACAACAACAGGCATACCAATAGGTGATGCTTGTGTGGAAAAGTCTCCAACAACCTTTCACAAACATGCCACCCCACCCATCACCCAAACAACCACACCATCCCAAAACACATACATCCCACCACCTGATCCACAAAATGATCTGTCCACATAAGCCAAGTTTCTCTCACAAAAAATACGAGATATACAATTAGGAAAGAAAAATAAATTCCACACACAAGGAAATTTGTGCCCATATTTGATAGAAGCATTGCTATGGTTCTATTTCCACCAAGCTTTGAGATATCAAAATTTGATAAATAATGAGGAAACAGAAATCCTAAAGATCATATCAAGGAATTCCACGTACCCTATATGGAATTTTCATATGATGACTCTTATCTAATGTGACTCTTCCCTCAAAGTTTGGCCCGTCCAACAATCGAATGGTTCTCCCACCTCCCCCTCGAAATTAAAAAGTTTCAAGAAATCATGGACTTGTTCATAGAAAATTATTCATTCAACTTGGGCATGGAAGTGAGCTTAGAAGAATTATCCAGCCTAAAACAAGCCAAGGAAGAAACATTTGTAGTGTTCTTGCAATGATGGTGATCCAAGGCTAGCAAGAGAAAATGGTCTATGTTGGAAGAACAAATTGGAACTATCATCTCCAACCTTGAAAGGACCTTGTTGTTTCACTTAAAAATGTAATGCATAACAACATATGACCAATTGATTCCCAAAGCACTCAACATTTAAAGTGTCCTTATAGTGCAAGGGGGCATGCCTATGTACCAATAAAATTGACCATAAACAAGCTACAACCATAAACCCTGCACATGCGCTAAAAATAAAAATGTCACCAAAAATGGTGTTGTGGATGCCAAATTGGTTATTAGTGCCCCAAGGCCAAATGCACCACAACAAACATACACACAACCACCAAACAACACACAAAACACCCCGCAAACCAACACATCACAACAACCACAAAACAATCAGGTGGTCAATAATGTAAATGCTCAAGGGGGGCCACCCCCACAGAACAAATACCTGCCAAAACAAAAGTATACTCCACTAGGGGATCTTATTGAGTTCGTTGTGTAGCAGTTGCTACAAGCAAACCTTATCACGCTTCCTATTTGCAAAAATTATTTGAAGCCTCAAGTTAAACCACCATGGTATAACGAGAAGTAACTTTGTGATTTTCATAAAATAAAGGGACATACAAAAACTAGCTATATGAGACTTAGAAACATTATCCAAGATCTCATCGATAATAACGTTATAACCATTAAACAATCGGTCGGGAATCAAGATCTCAAAATATACACGAATTTGATGTCAAATCACAATAAAGGAAACAATAATGGTAAAGGAAAGTACACCAGTATAAACCACATCTATGACCATGTTGTCATATCTTTAGATGAATGGGTAATAGTTGTCAATATCAAAGGACCTAGGGCTGAGTGTGGAGTCACCACACAAAAGCAGAATTTCCATCCTAAGAACTTCACCACCACCCAAGGCACCAGCCACCAATCCAAAATCAAATTCTATTGGTTATAGTGTCCTAGAGCAACTAAAAAAGACCCCCAACCAAATCTCCATCATGGAGTTGCTAAAAATATCCCCCACACATAGTAGCATCCTAGAGAAGGAATTGGTTGCATCACCCATCCCCACAGACCTTGATGTAGACTATTTTCAAGCTATGGTCAAACATATCACTACACCGCATCTCCTCACATTCTCTGAGATTTATCTACCAACTCAACCATATCATAATCATGCACTCCACCTCGAAGTCCTAGTCCATAAGAACAAATTCAAAAGGGTCTTGGTGGATGGGGGTGCAAGTTTGAATATTTGTACCCTACAGTTGATAAAGAATCTAGACTTTTCAGAAGATGTCATCAAAAAGGGAAAAGGTATCAACATCAGGGCATATGATGATCAAGAACAGGTATCCCAAGGCACCATTCAACTCCCCATCCAAGTGGGGCTAGCAATCAAGGAGACCACTCACTAGGTCCTTGACCTTGAACCCCCCTATAATATTCTCCTAGGGTGCCCATGGATCCATGGGATGTAAGTTGTCACATCCATGTTTCATCAATGCATCAAATTCCCCTACCAGAACTAGGAAGTCACAGTCCATGGTGACCTATAACCCTTTTATTATTGCAAAAATCTGGAGGCCAAGTACTACAAGATCCCCCAAGTTTTGAAAAATGACAAGGGACCCACATCCCCTTATTTCGACCCATCCACCTTAGCCTCTACCTCTAAGACAAAGACACATACCATTCAAAACATCCTAGATGTCAAAGTTATAATCAAAGACAATATTTGTGGAGATTATAACTTATAGAAGGGAACCTTTGTGATAGGAGAGTTACCTCAATCTCCTAGATCTCATAGAAACCCACAGCCAATTGATCCAACATCTCATACCTTCAAAGTAGAACCTACCATCTTCAGGAAGTGGGGAGACCTAAGCAAAGAGGTGGTGGATGAAAAAGATGTATCAAGCATGTTATATCAAGATGAAAGACATGTACCTGTTCTTCCCATGGAAGACAACAATAAAGGTATACAATTAATGTTTGGATGGGAGTGCAACAAAAATAAGAAACTTGGGAAAAATGACAATAGCCTGTTAGAACCCATCATTCCTAAGAAGCACCTTAAGAATTTTGGCCTCAGATGTACCCCTTAGAAGATAACCATACTTGGAAAAGGTGCTAAGGTTAAAATAGTCAAAGCTTCCCCGTCTGTCCCTATTTTGATTAGTTATCCCTTTCAGGATCCCATCTCTAATTTACCCATGATATTTGAGGACTCCTCTCTCTTTATGATCACCACCATGTCTTTTCAGTCAAATACCCAAGCCACCAAACTAAAACTTGTTTACCCCCAACTCATTGATTATGACCAATGAGGACCACCGATCTTAGATACATTTGAAAATGATGAGGCTCTCTCAAAATTCATGGGACTAATGGATGAGCTACCATATGGTGATCACAAAGTAGGTTTTGACACAAAGTTGGATATACATGCCTACTATGGGGAAACGATTGAATCTCTTAGTTGCAAAATAGAAAATCTAAGAGTAACATCTAGATCTCTAAGTGAAAACCACATTGTGGCACTTTATGATCCAAAAATAGTAAAATAAAGGACATATCCAATGGTGAAAACCTCTCCAAGGAGCCAAAGGATGAGTGATTCAATCTTCCCCTTAGTGCTATCCATCAAGAAAAACCAACAGTACTGGTAGAAAAATTCAACCCAGTGAACTTGGGAACCGAAGAAACCCCACACATCACTTTCTATGTTGAGTCACTTTTGACCAAGGAACAAAAAAATATAGTGACATTTCTAAAAGAAAGGAAAGTGAATTTTGTGTGGATCTACGCTGACATGCTAGGCCTCAATCTAGAGGTAGTAGTCCATCATCTAGAAGTCTATCTAGAGGTGAAACTAGTAAGATAGAAATTGAGAAAGATGCATCTGCAAATCGCCTTGTTGGTTAAACTTGAGCTACATAAAATCCTTGACGTTGGTTTCATACAACACATTGATTATCCTGAATGGGTTTCCAACCTTGTACCTATTTCAAATCCCACTAGGGGCATTTGAATCTGCACCAATTTCAGGGACCTAAATAAAGCATGCCCTAAGGATGATTTTCCTCTTCCTAACATAGACATGATCATGGATATGATGGTCAGGCATGAAATGCTATCGTTGATGGACAGGTTTTCAGGATACAACCAGATTATGATCACCAAATATGACCAACATAAGACAGCCTTCACTTGTCCATGGCTTACCTACTATTGGAAAATGATGCCATTTGGGTTAAGGAATACTAGAGCTACATACCAAAGAGTTATGACTTATTTTTCATGACATGATTCACAAATCTGTAGAGGACTACATGGATGACATACTAGCCAAATCACGAAAGCATCAAGATCACATATCAATGTTGGGCCCAATCTTTGATAGACTAGAGGAATATAAGGTATGACTCAACCCTAAGAAATGTGTCTTTGGTTTCACATCAAGAAAGCTCCTAGGATATATTGTATCAATGAGGGGAATCAAGATAGACCCTACAAAATTCAAAGCAATCATCGACATGGAAGCACCCCAAACACTAAAATAATTAAGGGGTCTACATGGAAGGCTTAAATCAATCTGTAGATTCATAGCACAGTTAGAAAATAAAACCATCCCATACTCTAATTTCCTTCACAAGGAAGTGGCCTACAAATGGGATGAGAAATGTGATCAGGCATTTAACCAAATCAAAGAATACTTGCTAACACCATCAGTCCTCATGCCACTGATCCAGAACAAACCATTGATTCTCTACATATCAGCAATGACAACAGCTCTTGGTGCTCTTCTGGCACAAAATGATGAAATAGGGAAAGAAAGAGCCATCTACTACATTAGCTTGTCTTGCAGTAGTGTTTCATTGAAAGCTTGTCTTGTAGTAGTGTTTTCCTCACAGAATTTCAGACACTGCATGCTTGCTCATCACATAAAGCTCATTACCAAGATAGACCCTCTAAAGTATCTACTTTCAAAAGCAACACTCATAAGATGAATGGCTAAGTGGGTCATGATTTTGATAGAATATTATATTGAATATGTAGAGAGGAAATTCATCAAGGGATAGGTCATTGCAGATAAATTGCTTGAAGCACCTATATATGCAAAGAACCCACTTGTATCAGATTTCCCAAATGAGTCAATTTTCAATGTCAGTGTAGTAGAACATTGGAAGGCATACTTCGATGGATCATATACTTAGCATGGGTAAGGAGCAAGAGTCTTCTTCATCACACCACAAGGGGATTGTATTCCTAAATCATATAAGTTATCTTTCCCTAGAACCAACAACGTTGTAGAGTACGAAACTATTGTCATAGGACTTCGAATTGCGGTACAATGGAAAATCATGGCACTCAAGGTCTATGGGGACTCAAAACTAATTATAAACCAAGTCAATGATGAATACCAAACTAAGGATGAGAAACTTACCCCATACAAAAAGTTGGTGGAGGATCTCAAAGAATTCTTCATTAACATAACATTTGAGCAGATACCAAGGGAAAATAAAAGAGTGGTTGATGATATGGTTACAATCAAATCATTGTTAGATATCCCACGAAATGTCCCTAAGCATGAATTCCTTGTAGAGCAGCTTCTCATACCAGCTTTTGAGGTACTAGATTCTGAGTTCATGTGTGAAATCGTTGGTCTCAGTGATCCTTGGTACCATGACATATTCGCCCACCTAAAAATAGGAGTCCTCACTGTCAACATCACCCAAAACCTCAAAAGAACCTTTATTAATAAGTCATCTTGTTTCATTATCTTAGGTGATACCCTGAATCGTATAAGTATCAAAGGAACCTTCTTGTGATGCCTTAACCCCAAGGAAGCTTTGACTACTTTAACTGAGGTACATGATGGTATTTGTAGTTCACATTCTAGTGGTATAACCTTGGCCAAGAAACTACTAAGGATGGGGTACTACTAGCCTATGATGGAAAAAGAAGCCCATGACTATATTTGAAAGTGTATGCAATGCCAACAGCATGGAGACCTCATCCATACACCAACTCAGGAGCTTCATCCGATCGTAACACCTTGGACTTTTTCCTAATGGGGGCTTGATCTCATTGGAAAAATCACACCCACCTCATCTAATGGACACAAGTTCATTATCACTGCCACAAAATATTTCACCAAGTGGGTAGATGCCATCCCCATGAACTATATCACAGGGAAGCAAATTTCCAAGTTCATTCTGAATTACCTCATTTTTCATTATGGTGTTCCTCAAGCTCTTATCTCTGATAATGGAACACCCTTCAAAAACTAGGATGTCCATGAGCTATGCCAAAAATTCAATATCCTTCATTGCTTCTCCACCCCATATTACCCCCAAGGTAATGGCCAAGCTGAGGCTTCCAATAAAACCATCCTCAATATCCTTAAGAAAATAGTCAATGAATTTGGTTGTGATTGGCACTTATAGATAAACTTTTCCTTATGGGCTTACTGAATGAGCATCTGCACACCTACAAGTGCAACCCCTTTCACCTTAGTCTATGGATTAGAAGCCATCCTGCCCATTGAGGTTGAGCTCCCATCCCTAATAATATCATTGCAAAATATTATTAGTGATGAAGAGTATCGAGTATTGTGTAGTTAGAATGTTAGTATCAAAATGAAATAACAAAAACACAATAATGAAACATTAGACTGAAGAAATTGAAATGAAATTAAATAAACAAGAATTCTTTAGAGTCGTTCCATTTTCTCTATCTCCAGTGATTCTTTTGAAGCTGTTGCTCTCAAATTGTGTAAGCAAGGCTTCTCCAAATGGCAATCTACAGAATGAGTATGCAAAATGATAGTACTTCTCTATCCTATATGTTGTGGAGTAAAATGTTGATACGGATATGCACAGGGGTTGTGGATTGAAAATTCTATGATATGAAATGGATATGCCATGATATGCTATGATTTTACACTATGCTTATGATGCTAGAATGCTAAAAGACTATGAAGGCTATGCTATTGCAATTTGGCTATAGTTATTCTATTGAAAGCTTCTTTGTGATTGCAAATACCCGGCAGTCCTATTTATAGTTTTTTTGCAGGCAAAATCCTGGCTGGCAAGGATCAACGGCTATGAGGTTGTCTGGTAAGTTTGAATGGTGAGAGATGGAGAGGTTGAGAGGAAGATGGAAGAGGTTGAGAGGTTGGAGAGAAGAATGGATGCTTGTCTTCAACCCACGGGAACAAGCTTGCACAGGAACAGAGGAATTTAATTTTTTTGTTTTGGCAGTTTGTTTCACGGTTGTTGAAGATAATGCAAATTTATTAAATAAATAAATTTATTTAATTTCATTTATGTGAGTTTGATTTTTGATTTTAGGACTATAGAATATTTAATTAAATATTTTGGAATATTTAATTATGATGTGACTTTAGAAGAATTTAATTAAATACTTAAAATATTTAATTGTGAATGGACTTTAGAGGAATTAAATATTTAGAATATTTAATTACGAATGGATATTAGAAGAATATATTTTAAAAGAGAGAAATATTTAATCTTTATTTGAATATCCAAGCCAAGATTAAATGATAATTAATATAAATAAATCGTAATGTTTATTTTAATTAATTAAGAAATGAATAAGAAAAGATGATTAGATAAACTTTTTTATTTAATCGAAATGAAAGAATGAACAATATAAATAAATTATTTAGATTTATTTATACGTAGATCAAATTCAGAGATTTAATTAAATATTAAAAATATTTAATTAATTACCAGACTATGTGATGTGACTATTTTTAGGTGTATACATTTTGCCCCTCTTTGAAGTGATGTGTTTTACGCATTGCTTCAAAGAATTTTGAAATTTTCCCTAGATGTTGATTGTCGAATGTTGATAGGTATATGCCACCTCGAACGATGAATCAATAAGATTTTGATTTTTTGTGATTTTTTTTTTTTTTTGAATTTTTTTGATTTTTAAGATATCAATTCATCATTTGAAAATAATGATGTGAAGAAATTGACCCAGAGAGATGAAATGAAAAATTGATGATCAAAATTGCCCCTGCTATGTTAAAATGTGATAAAATGCCCCAATTTTGCCATTAAATAGGTAAAAAATGTCATTTTCCATTTTAACCTAGTAAAATTTGTAAATTTTGAGCTTTGGAGAGATAATTATGGCACTTCCGATTCACCAGCACCGTTTTGAGCGCATCCGACGACATCAGCGGCCGGCACACTATGGACCCCCGGTATGTACCCCGTGAAACTCCTGCTTTTTGAAAAATTTCCGTTCGTTGCACGTTCATCGATGTTCTGATTGTGAAATATTGTGTTTTAGCTCCCGTAATAATTTTCATAGCGCATTTGATAATTTTTGTAGCGCATTTGTTTCTGTAGCGCATATGATAAATTATGTAGCGTCCTTAATTAGTTTTGTAGTGCATTTGATTTTGTAGCGCCCTTGATTAGTTATGTTGCGCATTTGATTTTGTAGCGCCCATGATGAATTTTGTAGCACCCATGACCATTTTCATAGCACCCATGATTGAATGTTGTTGTGATAAATAAATTTGTTCCCAAAGTTGTTGGAAAACAAATAATAGTTGATAAATTTGCTTTTAAAGTTGTTAAAAACAAATAAGACTGATACGTTTGCTTCTAAAGTTGTTAAAAAAAAAATGTGATTTTGATTATCTGCTTTCATGAAAATGAAAAACAAATAGTTTGATTGATTTGTTTGCTTCTAAGGTTGTTAAAAACAAACGTGAGTTTGATTATCTGCTTTCCATGATGATGAAAAACAAATAGTTTGATATTCAGATTTGATTGATTAATCATGATGATTTGATATTGATTTTGATTTGTCATGATGATGTTGCAACAGGAGAGATTGGGCGTTTTGCAGTTACGGGAGACATTCCCAAGTACATGGACATTGATTCCACATCGGTTACAGTCAGATTGGGATGTGATCAAGGCATGTGGATTGACTTTGTTGCTTGACATGCCTGAGGTGCGCCTCAACAGAGCTTTATTGACAACACTTGCAGAGCGGTGGCATAGTGATACCAACACATTTCATTTACCGACCGGAGAGATTACAGTGACCCCTAAGGACGTATATTGCATTTTGAGGATCCCAGTGATGGGAGAGATAGTGGTTTTTAATAGCCGAGAGGCTGGAGGCACTGATGCTTTGAGGAGGATTTTCAGAGATGATCATATTGTTGGATACTTCATCCCATGGGGAGAGATGACAGATACATATCCACCCTTACCGTTTGTACTTGCAGGTTTCATTGGAGGTGTTTTATGCCCTGACCATAGGTCGAAGGGGTTCGCAGTCGGGTGGGGTCGAGTTCTGGAGAGTATGGTGATGCAAGGGACACGGTATGCATGGGGGACATGCATGCTTGCTCACTTATATGATGAGTTACATCATATTGTACATGGTAGAGGTCGTAGTTTTGTTGTTGGTTGCTCATTACTACAGATATGGGCATGGGAGCACTTTGCTATTATGCGTCCTGCGACTCGTGGATGACGACCTGTCAGTCGTTCGTACAGATGGGGATATGTCGATATTATTGCTCAGCCGAGACTGGGCAAACTAGATCATTGGTAGCGTCTCTTGGATGGTCTTGATACAGTATGCTAGCGGCCATATGTAGATTGTGAGGCATGGCCAGAAGATGTGAGGGAGATGCCTTATGTCTGTACATCCAGATATCTTATTGGGCGTACTTCATGGATTATTGAGAGATTTCTTGTTGGACAAGTGTGTCGACAGTTTGGTCGGATTCAGGGTATGCCTATGGGTTTCTCCATTTATGCACGATGACAGCCAGAGCTTATAGTATGGGGTCCACATATTTCATATGAGGTAGTGGTGGCAGAGTTTACTAGTTTGGGAGTGGTGATGTGGGATTACCGAGTTGATGTCTTGGACGTAGGGATAACGCCAGAGTATAGTCAGTATGTGTTAGAGCATCTTGCACCATGTATGTTTGATCCTGATGAGCCTATTGCTCTTGTTGTTGTACAGAGACCACAGAGAGGCGGTCAGAGATGACAGAGAGATTCAGCTTCAAAGGGTGATGATTCAGAGGGAGGTGATGATGATGAGAGTGGAGATAGTGATGATGATGAGGAGGGAGATGATGATGATGAGGAGGGTGGAGGTAGGGGTGGTGGTGGTAGGGGTGGTGATAGAGGTAGTAGGAGAGGTAGTAGGAGAGGTGGAAGAGGTGGACCATGGATGAGACATATGGATCCATCACCTTCAGTAGCTGCAGTGGTGTCAGGTCAGATATCCTCTTTATAGAGTACAGTGCAGAGCTTACAGAGTCAGCTAGCACAGGCACAGACTGTGATTACACAGCTTCAGGGATAGTTGACTTTAGTTACTGCTGAGAGGGATACAGCCAGACAACGGGGTGAGCAGGCCATTACTTTGGCGGATAGTCTACAGAGAGTGGCAGCGAGTACCTTTCCTGGTGACATGATGAGAGAGGTGACCAGAGCCACCCAGGAGGCTGAGTTTTATAGGACCAGATATCATGATATTGTTCCACCTGAGCAGAGGGAGAGTTATACACAGTCACGGTCTACCCATAGTAGCT
Organism: Sequoia sempervirens; assembly: GCA_007258455.2. NCBI lineage: Eukaryota > Viridiplantae > Streptophyta > Pinopsida > Cupressales > Cupressaceae > Sequoia > Sequoia sempervirens. Next base: position 12,384 of record VDFB02069298.1, read on the forward strand.
CTCAGACTACCAACAGGGGTGTGACACAGCCATTACCTCCAGGAGGGCCATTAGGGACAGGTGGACTAGGTCCATCAGGTGCAGGTGGTACAGGTCCCAGACCAGCTCCATCAGAGGATAGTACTACCTAAAGCATTGTACATGATATTTTTGTGATACTCTGTTTTAGACATTTGTATACACCCTGAGATGATCTCATTTTTGATGATGTTATATCATATATGATTTACATCTTTGTACATTTTGACATTCATTTTTGAGATAGATGAAATGCAGTGATGATTTATGATGAATGAATGGATTTTCTATATATGCATGATGGGTTATGATATGATGGTTTCTCAATTTTTATGCTTATGATGTATATATATGCATGAGTGAAATCTATTGATGAATGATTATATGAATATGATGGATGCTTATAAATGTTTTGATTATGATGTACACTTTGATTTTATTATTTTCTGATGCAAATATGTATTAAAAATGTATGAAATGATGTTTTTGTGAATGTCAAAATATACTCAGTCATGTATTCAAAAAGATATGAAACACTTGATACTTTGCCAGCTTTTGGGAAAATCTATAAATGCAAAAATGCAGATTCTAAGATGAATGCAATCTATACTAACCATGCAGGATATACAATATTTCCATTTGGAGAGCTTATTTGTGCTTTTTGTATCATCATAGAGCATTGAAATGTTGAAAGCTAATACAAGCATCAAAGGGTATGTTAGCACCAGTGATGACTTGAGTATTGCTTTCATGGTTTTTGATATAGCAAGATAATACAAGCATCTAGGTATAATTGAACTGAGATGACCTGAGTATTGCTTGCATAAACAGACAAGAGTTAACCTGTTTCCCATGCAAATTCTGAAATGTCATCAATGATACTTAGTAGAGCATGTCTCACGACCAATTTGCATAGTACTAATGATTTCCTCGCAAACAGTAGACAAAGAAAAATCATACTCCTTCCTTGCTTTTCTAGTTCAGTACATCATTGAATTGCTCCAAAGATATGATAGAAAAATCAAACAAACATTCAAATCTTGCCTAAAATATTTCAAACATTATTCAGATTAAGATCATCCAACTTGATTATCAACATTTATGTTCTTGTTTTGATGTTTGTTTAGATCATGTTGTTTTGATTTCAATTGGAATTGAACAAGCATGTTGTAGTTGATTTGATGCAACAATGTTTGTTGCATTTTGGCAAACTATCTTGTGTCTGTTTGTGATCTTCTAAAAGCTCGTTGTCCCTCTTGCTTGTTTGTTCAGTCTATATTGTTTCCCCCAGTGTAAACACAACCTAAAGATTAAGGATATGTACAAATTTCATCCAACCATGATGAAACACAAGGATTCCCCTCATATGATATGGATATGAAAGATATGTACAGATGATAGATATGAATGGATGATGCCGAAAGTGAATGCAAGACATAAGCTAATAGATGGAGGAGCCCATTTTGATTACAAGTAGCGCCTGTTTTCCAGGTTTTCACCACTTGTTTTTATTGCACTTTTTCAAGACTTTTCTAATGATTTTTTTTTGGATTTTTTTTCAGGACTTTTTATGATTTTTTTTGCATTTTTTAGGACTTAGCGATTCAAACATAGAATTTCTTCAAATGAATGCTATTGATCATCTCTTCAAAAAGCGAGGTCCTTCGATGTGGATGCTTGATAGCACCAAAACAATATGCTGCAATGATGACAAATGGACCAAGCGGTTTGGTTCAAATTTTCCTTTCTTTTCTCTATCTTGCTGATTACGTGGATTTTCTCTCAAGACTAAGTCACCTACTTGAAATGTCCATGGTTTAACTCTGTGATTGTAGCTATGGGACATAACTTGTTGATAACCCTTCAAATAGTCATCTGCATGTTGACGTCTTTCATCTAATAGTTCTAACTCTTGCAGACGAGATACTCTGTAGTCCTCACCATCTATCAATCCCTTGAGTGAGACCCTAAGCGAAGGTATTTCAACCTCTAGTGGTAAGATTGCTTCTGCTCCATAGACCAAGGCATATGGGGTAGCTCCTGTTGGTGTGCGAATGTTGGTTCTGTATGCCCACAAAGCTAGATTTAATTGGACATGCCAATCACGACCAGCATCATTTACTGTCTTCTTCAAGATCTTCAAGATTGTTTTGTTGGAAGCTTCTGCTTGACCATTACCTTGTGGATAGTAAGGTGTAGAGAACCTGTGTTGGATGTGAAATCTTTCACAAAGTTCATCCACATCCTGATTCTTGAAAGGCCTCCCATTATCAATAATGATAGAATTAGGAATTCCATATCTACAAATGATGTAATTCAGAATGAATGAAGAGATTTGTTTACCGGTCATGGTTGTCAAAGGAATAGCTTCGATCCATTTTGTAAAATACTTCATAAATTGTAATAATGAATTTATGCCCATTTGATGATGAAGGATGAATTTTCCAACAAAGATCTAGTCCCCGAGAAAAGGCCATATGGTGAAAGGTTAGGTTCTTGCGGAGTGCATGAATAAGATTCCCATGGATCTGGCATTTAGAACATTTCTTGACAAAAGTAAAAGAATCTTTCTCCATGGTAGGCCAGTAAAATCCCATTCTGACAAGTGTCTTGGCTAAAGTCAAACCACTTGAATGAGTCCCACAAATACCACCATGAACCTCTTGTAAGGATTTTTTAGATTCATCATTTTCAAGACATCTAAGGAGTTTACCATCAAGACCACGTCGGTAAAGGATGTCAGCGATCAAGGTATAACGAGATGATTGGCGTATGAAATTCCTTTTTTGATTTTGGGATAAATCCGGAGGTAAAATGTTGTCTTTCAGGTAAGTATAAGTCTTTCCATATAAAGGTGAGTCAGAACCGGTTAAATGATATATGACTTGGGTCTTAGGATTATCATAGGAGGGAGAAAACAATTGTTCCACCAAGAATTCATACCATTTTTTATCTTCTGACAATTGTAACAAAGAAGCAATCGTAGCCATTGCATCTACAGCTTTATTATCAATCCTTGAGATTTGTGAAAACTTGATTGACACAAAATACTTTTTAAAATCATGCACCATATTCTTGTAAGGTAGCAACTTATCATCTTTAGTCTGATAATCATCATTGATTTGATTGATGACAAGTTGTGAATCACCATAGACTTGCAACTCTGTAATCCGCCATTCCAAGGCTATTTTTATCCCTATAAGCAATGCCTCATATTCAGCTATATTATTTGTACAAGGAAACATCAATCGATATGATTTTGGTATGTTATCTCCTTCAGGTGTGACAAAAATAATTCCTGCCCCCGAGCCTTGTTGCGTTTAGGATCCATCAAAGTACAATGTCCATGATTTCTAAATTGTTGCTGTGAAGACATCCGCATCAGGAAACTCAATGTGCATTGGATTTTCTTCTTGTAAAGGTGCTTCGGCCAACTGATCCGCAATGACCTATCCTTTAATAGCTTTTCAATCTACATAGTGAATGTCAAACTCACTTAAGAT
>VDFB02069299.1:0-11498 GCA_007258455.2 Sequoia sempervirens
GTGCCATCAGTGTCAGTGCCATCAAGTTCATAGATAAAGGCTGTTACCGTTCCACCTATTACCTTAGCGCCAGTCACAGGTCCTCAGCCACCACACTCTTTGCTACAAGGGGATGATGAGAGCCTTTCCTAGGGACATGTTTACTAGATTTGTTTTTATGTTATGACACATTATTTATAGACCAGTGAGCCTGCGAGCTCTATTTTTGGGATATCTCTTGACTCTATCTTGCGACATTATATATGATGCTATATGATGATGCAGTTTTGATGCATCCTACATGTGTGTTATGCGATGTTATTTGATTTATGTATTATGATATATGTGATGTGATTTTTATGTGAATTATGTAGTTATGATGGATGATGGTATGTATTTACTTATATGTCATGTCATGTATGTATTATGATGATTACTTATGATATGATGCCATGATAATGCAATGCTTGTTTATGTGCTATGTCGATGTTGTATCATGGATGGTAATGATATGCATAATGTATTTTTTTTGCATGGATGCCATGTTTATGAAATGTATATGATTTAATGCTATGGATGATGTATGTATGAACCTAATGCAATGCTTATATGATTATGTATGCACTTACGTTTTTGTATGTCATAGGATATCATTGTGAGATGGATGGATGACAAAGAACAAACCGAAGAAGATTCATGTTAGTTCCTAGACCAAATCCTTCAAAACCTTACCATAGGACTTTTTATATTTATTGCTCTTAATCATCACTGGGAAGATTGTTGTGATGACCAACAAACACCATAATATGACATAGATCAAGGTGTACAAGGTTGTACCATCACCTGTAAGACAAGAAGTCCCAGACAAGGATGATCATGACTCATACTAAGAGCGCAATTTCCCCAGTCTTTTTGTCATAACCAACCATAAGCATAAAAAGACAAGAAGGAAAATTCATGAATCGCCATTGTTTCTCTAGATCCTGTTTCGAGGACATCCTTGAGAAACTAGCAACATGATTGACAAAATATAAAATAGAGCCATTATCATGATACATCGTTGTTTTTTCTAAATCCCAAAATCATGACCTCGTTGAGAAACTAGTAACATGCGCATCAAAAGTCAAGACAAATGTCATGATATGTCTACTTCTCTAAATCCTGTTGTCGGAATCTCACTGAAAAACTAGTAACATGATGAAAAAGCCAAAGACAAGTGCCAAGTGTTTTCCAAGTGTGTCTGGATACCCAGTGTTTTAATGTCACAATGTTAGATTTGATGATGTTGAGATGCCAGGGTGTCAAGGTTTTGACGATGCCAAGATGACGAATGTCGAAGATTGACAAATTCAGGAAGGACACATCCTGAATAATGTTGATGTCGAGCTCGGTTTGATCCCTAAATGTCAAAAGGGATCCCTCAAAATGCCAGTGACAGGGACGATGATGATGCCTAGGAAGGACACATCCTAAGGCATAAATGACAGAGTTTTTTTTCAGATGGACACATATGAAGAATACTGATGTCGAGAGGAGTGATCCTTAGATGTCAAGAGCTTCCCTCAAAATGTCGAATGACAGTGACGATGCCTAGGAAGGACACATCCTAAGGCATGAATGGTAGAGTTTATTCTTCAGAGGACACATCTAAAAGCTAACCAAGAGTTGATAGTTTGGCAGGTTGTCATTGTCGGGCAATCCATGCCCTAATCCAAGATACTTTGGTATTTTGAAAGATTATATGGGCTCTCTTCATCTAGTTTTATTTCTGCCTAGGCCACTAGTTCCATCGTAGCCCTTAGCCTTCATCATGTTATATACCTTTCCATATTTCTTAACTGGTAATGGGGGTAGGTCAACCATTTCTTTATAGAGCCATCTTGTAATATCGGCAAGGTCCTCGTTACTCATGTCTCCCCATTTTATGAAAACCATTTTTGGTGGAACTTTGAAAATTTCTTTGCGTTCCATAGACCTTTGGAGACTTGGGTATTGTTGTGATGCTATATGTCGTATGTAGTTTGAATTCTCCACAGCCTAGGTCCTGGATCTTGACATTGGGTTCATCCTTAGGAAGTGTGGAAGATGGTGGTGTGATGGAAGACGTGGACAGAGTGTTCATGGAAGATGATGCGAATGTGGATGGGTCAATGTATTTAGAAGAAGAGGAGCCAGGAGCTTCTTGGTTGATGGGTACTCAGTTTATAGAAATACCCCTTAGGTTGGTGCAATATTGAAAAGAGTCAGGGTCTCCATATATGGTGATTTTTGTGCTGTCAAATGGGAATTTTAAGCATTGGTGATATGTGGAGAGAATAACTTTTAGGGCATGAATCCATGGACAACTGAGCAAGATGTTGTAAGGTAATTCTAGATCCAGGACCTGGCAAGTTGTATCCACAATGACTGGTCCCACTCTGATAGGAAGAGAAATAACGCCTTGTGAAGAACGTTCTTCATCATCATATATGACTATACTCTTTGTAGGGTCTACACATGCATCAAAAAATCCTAAAGCCTTAACCAATTTCAAGGAACATATGTTCAATCCTATTCTGCCATCTACTAAAAATCTTCTGACCTTGTGCTTATGGATGAAAGTTTCAATGTGTAATGCAACATTATGGTTAGTCTTGGGTGACGAGTAGTCTTGATCAGAAAAGGTGACATGGCGAGGTGTAGTGAGGTATCTCACCATGGTCTCAAATTGGTTGACATTGATATCCTTAGGGATAGATGATTCTTATAGGGTTTTATCCAAGATAGCCATATGTGTGGGAGAGATGCGAAGCAGCTCAAGTAGGAAATTTGTGTGGGATTTTTTCCAAGCTGGTCTATAAGGTTAAACTAACTCTTAGGTTGCCATTGCTTTGTGGTCGAGGTGGTTTGTGACTGCCTAGGATATGGACTAGGTATGGTAATCTTAGGTTGCCTAGCCAGAGGTGAATTGGCTATGGTGACCTTGCCACTTCGAGTAGTGGCATTGCATTGGGGTGCTCATTTGACTATGATGGTGTTGATGTATTCATCGTTAATTCGGACATTGTTTGTAGTAGGTCCACCGGAATAGTCATACTTGGCGCGATTATTGTTTGTCTTAGGACTTGACATGGAAGTATTATTAGAACCATGGTCTTGGAATGGGTTCTTATGAATGGTATGGTCAACATTTGATGGGAATTGTGGCCCACCAAATTCAATTATTCGACTCTCGATAAGGTCTTGCACAATATTTTTGAGTTCTCGACAGGATGATGTCGTATGCCCTTTAGCTCGGTGGTAAGCACAAAGGGAATTATCATCCCACCATGACAGTTTAAATTGCCCTGGGTCATACGGTTTTGGTTCTTCAAGTATGATGAGACCGTTCTAAAGGCATTTCTTGAGGACTTCCTCCATGGGCTCACCCAAGGGAGTGTATGTGCGACCCCTGGGGAATTGTCTCAGCTAACGGTATTGTCCTTGATTTTGACTATTTTGACCATTTTGGTTGTTTGGGATGGCATTGGTGGGGGGTGTTAGTATCGTCGTTGGCTTGTTTTGCGGTTGAACCCCTTTCAGAGCCAGTATAAGACCCATAGTGTTTACAGCCTTGGCATCAACAACACCATCATTGGTAACATGTTTATTTTTGACCCAGTACTTATTTTTTTTAGTGGGAGGATTTGCATTTGTGTTTTGAGGACCGTATCTTAGCTCTCCCTTCGCAATAAAGGCTTTCTCAATCTGGACACCTTTTTTGACTAGGTCCATGAAGGTTGTGCAACAATGTACTTGTAATGCATATTTTAAGGGTCCTAGAAGTGTTTGAATGAACATGTCCACCTTTTCCTTTTTGGGTATGTCGATGTGACAATGACTAGCTAGACTTATCCATTTTTGAAAGAATGGGATGAATGTTTCACCAGCATCCCCTTGCGTGAGACTGCATAAGCTAGTAATAGAGGTGTCCATGTCAATGTTGTATGTGTAATTTTTTATGAATTTGCATTTAAGTTCATCCCATGTTTGGATATCCTTTTGAGTGGAGAACCATTCAAGGGCAGGACCTGCAAGACTTTTAGAAAAGAGTTTCATCAAGTATGTTTGTTCATAGGCAATGTCCACACAGTTGGTTGCAAATTCTCAGACATGTTTGATAGGGTTTGTCTTTCCTCTGTATTTGGTAAAATTAGGTGACACATATCCCGTAGGAAATGGTGGCATGTATAAGTTCATGTCGAAGGGATATATAGATAGATCATATGACACTTCTGATTTGTTGCTAGATATTTGTATGTTTTCTATGGTCTTCTCTAGACCCATCAACTTTTCTTGTAAGGCATCGATTATAGGGTCATTTTTTGTGCCATACATTGGATTGATTGGTATGCCATAGGTCCCCATTTTTTGTGAGTGGATGTTGGTGTGTTGTTGAGGTACATTTTGTTGTGACATGTATGATGTGTTCTGATTTGCGTGTTGTTGGTATTGAAAGTTTGGATTGGGGGTATGTTGGTGGGTATGAATATGGGATGAATATGTTGGGATGTGTCCCCCAGCCATTTGGGTCAATACTTGGGGAATATGGCGACCATGAATATTTTGATGTGTGAATGATGCCATAGGTTGTGTGTGTTGACTGCCTTGTCCAAATTGTTGGGTTTGTACAAGGGGAATGGTCGTATTTTTTCCTTGGGAGGTGATGGCATTGGATTGTGTTGATGTGTTAACATTTTTTTGTTGTCCTTGAATGAAGATACGTCGTTTACCTCCACCCAAAGGATTTTGTGAGATACCAATGAGAGGATATGATGAAGATGTACTCATGGTACTAGATGTAGTTGTCAATGGAGGATTTGTATGGCTTGATGATGCCCCCATGGCATTTACCATAGTGGTAAAGAGAGGATTGGAATAACTTGCCCACTCTACTGAGGACCCAAAGGTGGTTCCAGCCGATTGTGACGGTGTTGTGGATATTGTGGGCACTGTGACAGATTGTGATCCTCCAATGAATGTAGCGTTTATTGAATTGGAGTTGTTTGTAATGTTGGAGATAACACTCATGGTCATTGTGACATTTTGTGAGGTAGCATCAAAGAAGGTATTGCTTATGGTGTTTGGAGGTTGACCACTATTTGACATGTTATGCGTATTGTTAATGTTATTGGCAAGAGATGTCGATCTTAAGGTATCAATGTCGAACCCATGAGGTAATTTAGCACCTTGACTTAAAAATATGGCCAAATATCTGTCTCTATCATATAAGACCATTTGTTCTACAAAGTAGGCCACCTCTGGATCTTGTGCTGCTACCTCTAGGTTTTCCTCAAGTATTTTTCCATATTCATCCTTACGTAAGAATGGTTCAAAGGGGTTGTTTGATGAGGATGGTATGGTTGTGAAATGTTGAGTATTCATGTTGCTAAATGGGTCATAAAAAGTCTAATTTGGGTCATAAGTGTGATTGGTGACATTGGAATTACAATCTTGTCCAAAGTTTTCCATTTGTCTTTTCTTTCTTTGGATTCTAGTTTCCACCATAAAAGGGAATTGCTCAAATGAGGGTAATGAAAATGATGACGAAATGTAAGGATGATACTAGCCTATGTGTTTTGTATTTTTGTTTTTTTGATAATGAGGGATGACAATGCAAGGTGATGACTAAGGAAATGATTGATGCAAAATGACAAGATTGTCAAAGAAAAAGTGTCAAATGAGGACTAAGATGGTAATGTTGACGAAGGACTAAGGTGATCAATGCAAATTCTAGGTTAAAAATGAGGACTAGAGGTGGACAATGCAAAGTCTAAGTTTAAAATGATAACTAAGTTTGGGCAATGTTTGGAGAAAGGTTTGTCTAACCACTCTAAGCTTGACATATGTCTCAATTTAGGTTATCAAAAGGACTTGGTAAAGGGACTAAATGACAAGGTCAAAATGACGAGTGAGCCTGCCTAACTAGACTGTTGAGTTGGAGGTTCTCACGAAAATGACAATGACTAAAAAAGAGGAATAATGACTATGTCCCAAGATACCCTAATTTTGAAAAAAATGGTTTATGAAAAATGTGGAGATTTGGCCTAATCCAAAGTTTTCCAAGATGAAATCTAAGGGAAAAAATGACGATTATGACGCCTAGGGAATGCAACCAAAATATGGAAATTTTAAACCTATGGTTAAAGTGCAAGCTAATAAATTGTGGATATTTTGAGCAATTTCAATTTTTGTTTCTGACAAATATTTTTTGAAAAAGATGTTTGATAGTAGGCTAAGATGTCTAGACTTAGATTCTGGTATGAAACAGGATTTACTTTGTTGATAGGAAAATGCGTCATTATAGGTAGCAAATGCGTTGCATCTATCAAATGCGGCTCTGGGAATGGCAAATGTGGTTTAGTTTTTGCAAATGCGGCTTTACAAAAGTCAAATGTGGTTTAGTATTGTGGATGCGGATTTACAAAAGGAAAATGTGTATTAAGACAGGAAAATGTAGTGTTTGCAGTAGCAAATGTGATTTAGTAGAGCATATGCATTGCGAAGTCTAGAAAATGCGGTTCGACAAAGTGATTGTAGTTTAACAGATGCGTCTCAGGATGTAAAAAAGTCAATTTTTCTGATGTTTTGGTTAAAAACCTGACTTGTTGAAAGTTTGACTATTTGTTTCCAGATGTTTGAGTGTTTTTTTTTCATTTAAGTAATCAGCAAACACTTGGATAACATGATATTTCAAAAAATAAACAAGCACACAAGAGAACAAGTACGATCCTAGGTTAGGCCAGGACAGTATTTGCTAGACTCCACATGGGTTTCCCTAGCCATATATCAGTAGCATGTGAATCCAGAAGCTTGGTTGCATGGGCTCCCCCTTATAGTGCACTCTCTTCTTAGGCCAACCAAGCTTCCAACACCCATGAAACTCCCATGGCAGATTGATCACCTCTACTAAAGACTGCGAAGACGTGGAAGGCTTCACACCGACCGGTGTTGTATTAGCAAATAGAAGGTTTTGGGCTTACTACACAAGATTTTTTAATTTGGGACCCTCATTCGAGTGGCCATACATGGGGCAAGAGATTAATCACCGATTAGGAGGCACTCCAACCTGAAGAGGTTAAGCTCAACAGGGCTTATGGGAGTACTACTCTATCTGTATGACATATCCGCACTCGTAATCTTAGGTTTTCCCTTAATATTCACATTTATATACTGGTCAGGGGTAGCTTGGCTTTAGCTCCATTGCCAGTTTGAGTCATGTTGGGGTGATGAAATCCCCAGGCAGACCCAATTTCTAGAGGCAATAATTGTTTCTCTTACACCCAGGATTGCATTACTGTGCAAGGGGAGAGGATACTTTGGTTATTGCATCAGGGTTACACAAGGATAAAGTGGGTCTGGCTTTTTTATCACCTAGTTTACACAGGGTAAGAGAATACTCGCCTACCACTTTCAAACACAATCAGAGAAAATGAAAGACATGTTTATTTGAAGTGCACCAAAAATAAATGTGTTGTAATCTAAAAATAACAAGCACAATGTTTAGAATTGAGTCTTCGACACTCGAACCTGCAAAACCACAAGTTAGTAGTTTGCTTAAATCATCTTGGACTCATGAAATGTAACCACCACATGCCACAAACAAACATTAGTAACATGAAAAATCTATGCTAGAAAAGAAAACTAGAATGTCAAATAGAAAAGAACAAAAAACAGAATGCAAAACAAAGAATGTGACGAGAAAAGCCCGAATGTAAGGAAGAAAAAAAAAAATTACTAATTTAATTTACGTATTTACAGCGGGCGATGCTTGTCTTAGTACAGCATGTGGTCGATCACGGCTCATTTTATATGCTTGAATCTGCTTTTAGTACTACATGTCACGACACCTCGAGCGGGTAAGTTATGCGTTTTATCCCTTGAATGTCGCGGCGCATCAAATGCATTGCGATAAAAAATAGTATCCATACACCTTATGTCGCAAAAATGGCCCAGTAAAAAGAGCTGGATGGAGCGAGCTCAGCGTTGAGTTCACCAATGTATCTATCCTTCCTATATTGGGAGTTTTTATTAGAAGAACACTGATAAACTAATATGTATTACATCCACTGTATCTAGGATTCATCCTTCCTACAGTAGTATCTTTTTTTGCCCAACTGGTTCTTATCCTTTGACGCTTTTAGTTTAGCGATGTTGAGGCATCAACATTTACTTTATTTTTTCTTCCGACTTATCCTTTTAAGAAACTCGGCTAATACTCTCTCTCAATGATGTCAAACAAATGGTTTAGAGATGATAGGAATGGGGCAACAATCGCTATCTTCTATTTGTTATGTGTTGTTGGATGTTTCTCTTGTAAATGTAGAATGCTGTTAGATATGTATGGAGGGTGCTTTGGGCAACTTGTTGACTATTGCATTGATAGGTTATACCTTTCTGTGTTTTGGTCCGAGGTGTTTGAAACTTCTAAAGTGCATCCTAGCAAGGTTTTTGTATGTCAAGTGTGAACAAGAATTCTCTTATCTATTTTTCAAGTCAAAGTCCATCACACTAAGTGCAACGCCATCCTAGTTCTTTATACCTTGATGCATCATGCTTATGCGTGTTATCAAACATAAGGTAAGTGGCCCTTTTAAAATCCCAATTCTTGATAAGAAAATCATCCATTTCTCATCATCACTGCTCATAAATTTGGCTTGTTGGATCCTCTTGTCATCATCTCATTTCTCATTTCTTCTTTCCGCACTAACATCACGTCATGAATAGTTAATCATCATCAATAGTGCATCCATCCTGCATCCACAAACCATCAACATTCTGCATATCATCTCACCATTCATTTTCATCATCATAATATAGATCTGTTAGTCTAAGCATCTCATAAAATCATACATTTGCATAAAACATCTATTGCATAATCATATAGGCATTATCTAATCATCCATCTAACATGCATTGCATTATCATTTAAGTTGTTTAGGATAATATAGATTGGTTATTCTAAGCATCTTAAAACCATCTCATCTGCATCATCATTGTAACCATCCATACATCCATCTTGAACCTCTTTATCATGAGATCAACCCTCAAATCAAATCTTTTCGCTCGATCTCTCGGGGGGGCAATGTACTAGTGTACTTCTTTCCGCTGGGGCATCCAAAAAAAAAATCAAATTTTTTTTGAATTTTGATCACAACAAGTTTATTTTTTGAACCAATGCAACAAGTACATTGCTTCAAAGAGGGGAAAAATGTAGACATATGAAATTGACATCATTCACATTCATCTATTCATTAGATAAATCAAGTCTATTTAATTCAATCTCTAAGGATTATCCATTTAAATTGAATAAATTAACTTTATTTAATTTAAGCCTATCATTACCTCATTTAAATAAATCAATTTTAATCACATCCTAACATTCCATCTTTCATAAATCATCTCCTAGATTCATCTCCTTCAAATTAATTAACCTTTATCTTGCGTCATCCTTTTAATTAAATAAACCAAACTTTATTTAATTAAATCTCAAATGAACATATATTCCTCCTTTTTGATTTAAATAAATCCAAGTATTTAAGTCAAATGGGTCAAAATCACCTAATCATCATCTAAGTTAATATAATCCTGATTAATCTAATCTAATCACCCATAACATCCTCTAGCTTTTCCCACTTGCACCAATAAAACATTTTAATTCATTTATTATAATCATCATTTTCCCTCAACAAAGCATCTTTGGAGAATATTCCTCAAGTTTGAATTTGAAACCAAGTTGAATTTTCCCTTCCAACATAGCAATAACTTCCCTCTTACATGTCCCCCACTTGGCATTAAAGTCACTTTTTCTCCCTCCAACTTGAGCCAAATTTGAATTTGAAAAGGCCAACCAATCTCATTTATTGGCACATTGACCAAAACTTGCACATTCCTCAACCACTCACAAGGTGACAAGTGACTCCTTCTTATTGGCCAAATCTTTATCCCATATTGCTCCCTTTTGAGCACTCTTTCAACTTGAGAGTCTATAAGTAGAAGCCTCATTCTTCATCAATCCATCCACAACCTTCATGCAAAGTTACTCTCTTCAATTGAGAACTAATTTTGCCCACTTCATAGCATCTTCAACAATCTTCATCATTTGCTTGTCTAGGGTTGGGAAAGGGTCACTTCTCACAAGTGACACCAATCCACTATGGGATAGGTATTCAATATTTGTTTCATGTCTTCAATTAGTTTACTTTTCCTTTCTATTTGCAATATTAGACATATTGGATTATCTCATAAGAATATCACTTTATTTGTTTGATTCAAACTTATCTTATGCTAATGGATGTGGGATAGTTTTAGTTTTGCAGATTTTATTCTGGAGTAAAAGCCTGGTAACATGACCGTCTCTCAAATAAGCTAAAATTATGTTTTTATGTTAGAACATTTATAATAGTGGAATTTTAAAGTCTCATGCTGGTGATAAAATTAAATACAAAGGAACATATATAAAAATTAAATTCTCAAATTCAAGTATAATAGAATTATGAAATCGCTGTGTACATCATATATATATGTATATATATATATATATATATATATATATATATATATATATATATATATATATATATATATATATATATATATATTTAACATATAATTTTGTTTACATATACATATACATATACATATACATATACATATACATATACATACATACATATATATATATATAACACATATAATTTTGTTTTACTTTATCAATAATAAAATATAATTAATGGTATAATATAAAAATAAAATGAATAATGTAGATAGAGTGTATATATTAAATAAAATAGTTCTAAAATAAAATAATATATAAGTATATTTAATATTTATTACAATGTTTAAAGTAAAAATAAAATAAAAGAAGATTTTTCAAAATTAAAGCTAAAAATTATTATTATTATTTTTTAGACCAGTGTGCCTGGTAATCTTTTTAACATGACCAACAGTGCTGGCGTGACATGCCCTCCGGTACCACGAGGGTGAGTGAGACTAGACGTCACGACACGCCCTCCGGTACCATGGGCCCCAACCCCATCTAAAAATTATTTTTAAATTTGAAGAATTATTTTATTTTTATGTGTAATATATTATAAAATTATACATTTCTTTTTAAACTTATGCTGATTATTTTTATTTTAAGTATTTAAGAATTATTTGATTTTAGTTTAAAGCTATTTAAGAATTATTTTATTATTATTTATTTATTTTATTTTTTAGAGTTATTTTATTTAAGAATTATTATTATTTTTTAAATATTTTTTTATGGTTTAATTTTAAAAATATATTTCAATATTGATGTTATTTAGAAAGTTTAATAATTTTTTTTTTTTTAAAGCAAGTTGCTATTAGAACGGACAATCCCCTTTCATTATTATTTTTTAAGCAAAAATTCATCTAATCAAAAGAGCATAAATGCATTCAAAACATTTTTTAATTTACATTAAATAAGAGATACAAAAGTTCCTCCTTTAATAACTTGAGTTGCATGATAGATAATA
>VDFB02069300.1:0-46817 GCA_007258455.2 Sequoia sempervirens
AATTCCACTTATGTAGAATTCCATTTCTTCACCCATCTGCCCATCCACACATCCATCGCCACCTTTCTCTCTCTTCAATCACTTCATTCCACCTCACCTCATTCTAGTTCATCTTCATTAATTGCTCAATTTATTTCCCTAAAAGGAAAGTGGTACTTTCTCCACAATATTTGCAATGAATCCTCCACACATTCAGGTATGTGCACATTAATTGCTATCTTTTAATCATCTCTTAAGTGCATTCATTTAATCATTGTACGTTAGTATAGACATTCACATAACATGTCATTACTCCTTGTCAAATCACCACTCCCATCTCACATGTGAAGACACATGTCCAAATTTAGATTGGGGGGGAAAGAAAAGATGCAAATATATTTCCCATGTGCCAATTCATACTAGGCTACATTAGAAAATTTGAAATGAGCTTATTTGAAATTTGAGTGAGAGGATGGCTTGCATGTGTGAAGTGACATTAACTGCAACCACAATTTCTTCCCATCATAATTCTCCTTTATCACTCATTTTTTGTCATTATTGACTCTATCATAATCTTGAGTTGCAAGAAAAAAGGTGAAACAAAAGGAAGGGAAAATTTAGTCAATATTGTCACTGGAAATTTGGCAAGTATTGTAGGAAGGTGAACTTGATTTTTAGAATGTAAATTGCAGGAAATAAATTGTAGAGCATTTGTTTTATTTCAAACAATGGGAGGTGGGTTAATTTGAAATGCACCCATAGTGCATGATGTTTTATTGTAGGATATGCAATTCCTGGCCAAATTTAGAAACTGTGGATGGTTAGACTACTTCTTGAAGCTGGATGGCTTTGATGAAAGAATTTACCTTGAATTCTCCTAGACATTTTCTGAAGGAAAAGCCATAGTAAAAGGGTTGGAAGTTGTGGCAACTAAGGAAAGAATTGCATAGGTCATAGGGTTACCTACTGATGGTGAAAATTACCCTACTTCTAAAGATGCCAAATCAGTTAGGGCCAAATTTATAGATCCGAACGACCCCCCATTGAGCATAGATAAATAGGGTGCAAAGAGAAGGTCTATGCCCAAGCCATGGAAGCAAATAGCCATTTATGTTATCAAATACATCACCTGTGAGGGTCTCCAGTCAAATTTGCATTCTGTGCACTTCAAGATTTTGAATCACATGAGGCACAAAAGGAGGATGAATGTTCCTAACATGCTATACAATATTCTCTCAATCATGGCAGCCGAGAACCAAAAAGGTAGTGATAATTCTTTTTCCCACCATTGTTTGATTAAATTGCTTGTTGAAAAGTCTTTGCATGATGTATTTGGAATGACTTGGGAAGAATTTATAAATGTTGATCAAATTAGACTTGAGCACTTGCAATCTAGGTTTTTACCTCAACCTCAACCTCATATGTCTAGTAGGATATTGAGCATGGATGAAGCCACTCTTGGTGTTTCAACCTCTAGCGCAAGCTCTAGTGTGAACCCTCCTGTAGTAGAAGAAACCATAGAAATTATTTCTTCTAGAATAGAGCACTCAGAAAAATAAAGTTCTTCATCAGATTCTAATGACGATGTTCCACTTGAAACCTTGATGAAAACTAGGGCACAACAAAGAGAAGAAAAAATGAGAAAAGGGAAGGCTAAAACACAACCTGTAGAAAGAAAGATGCAAAGTTCTAAGAAAAGGAAGGATGATACTATTCATCCTACAGCCAAAGAAAAATGTGAGAGACCTCCCAATAAATCAAGATTAGCTGGGCCAGTGATTGGTACACCTCCGCAGGAAATCCTTAAGCTTAGTGAGACATCACATGAGGACCTTAAAGCTCCAATGGGGCAGGAGAATGTAGAAGAAGAAAATATATTTGGGAGAGCAACAAATATAACACTGGTTGATCTTGCAACAAGAAGTGGGAGAAGAAATAGTAGCCCAATAGCTAGAGATAACTAGACAACCTGATTCCATGCAAATAGTGCTATATGAGGAGCCACCATTGACAAAAAGACTGGTAGGAATTCATAATCCTCCTCATTTTATGGTACATATGAAAATTTTAAAGACAAGAGGAATGAGGAGATTGAAGATAAGGGTGCATAAATTGCCACTCTGAAGCAGAGGGTGGATGATATGGCAACCTTGATACCATAGATTTTGGAATGTAGGACCCCTCCAAGGGTATATGCTCTACACTTGAAAGAGAAATCTCTCTCTTTTAAGCTGTGAAGGATTGCCTCACCTTAAATGAATAATTTTCTATGTGAGTTTTATTTGCGTAATTATGTTGTAACTCAAGATCATGATTGGAATCCATTGTTGTATGTTGGGGAGGTCTAATTGAGGGAATTCATGTCTTGGGTATAGAATGAGATTAGTTGGGGACAACAACATGGGGCTTATAAGCAATTGGAATCTAACATCCCTCTACCCATTAGGGCTGAATCAAGCAACCCAAGGGATATTTACAGGGAATGGCATAGAATGCTTCTTAGAACTAGTTATGGTAACAATATTATGCCTTAGATTGAGGTAGTTTACAATGAGTATGAGGTAAAGGAAACAACAAAGGACAAAACTATGAGAAGATGTCTATCACAAAGATGTAATATCCTAACTGATGAGCTGAAGCAGGCTGAGCCTCATTCCATCCACAATTATGCTACAACACTAAAAAGGATTGATAGGTATATTTAGATTGGGAGAATGCAGGGGTGATTGTGGGTTCCCCTAACTTTCTAGCCACCCATTCTCATGTGGCTCATGCCAAAGTTCAGATTCTACCAATATGACACTACTGCAGAAAAATAGAGATGGAACAAATTTGATAGATTAGGAGGATTGTATTGGGATCCTGATTCATGCATAGCAACCACTAATGTTGGATAGCTATCGGTTGCAAATTTTAGATCTTTGACCAAGCAGAAGAACAACCCTTCACCTCCTGGAGGACCAGGAAAATGTTAGGTTGGGGGGAGTGATGAGCCTAGTTTTTGGTCAATTTTAGGTAGGATTTATAATTTATTTACCAGCAGTTGTCATGGACTTTTATGTTAAATGTTGATACTTTCATAAAGTTTCCCTCAAACCATAGACATTGGGCTTAAATCCTATCTCTACAAGTTTTGATGACATTGGCATATTATGTGAATTATATATATTGATTTTGCATGTGGTTAATTAATGTTCCTTAAGGTGGTTATAGATATGTAGTTATTGTGTGTATTGAAATTTCCATTCAAATTTAATTTAAAGATGCTAATTTGAGGAAGACATCGCTAGTTGGGCACGCACCATAACATCCATCAAAGGAATCACTCAAGGTCAAAGGAGGTTGATGGCAGAAGATTCCTCATGCAACAGAATGTAACTTCCTTATAGTGGAATTTAATGACTAAGAAGACATGGGTGTTATTGTTGTGCTAAATATGTGTTTGGACCTACATGTCTGACCAGATTCCATGCACGTGTAACTACTACCACTTCACTTTCTTTGTTTTCCCTAAGTGGCATCCTCCCAGTCATGGAGTTGACTACCTTGTTTAGCTGATAGTATAAATAAAGATATGATGTTCCTTCCTTAGGAGGTTGCACGATTTGATATTGTACTTGCACTCTCAAGTTTCTAGTAATATAGATACATTACTCTTTTGTAATCATGATTTACAGCGAATAAAATAAAGTTCTAAGTTCAAGCATCTATGTTATCATTAGTTTTAGAGGATACTTATCCAAGGGGGCCCACTTGGTGAGTAATTTGTCTTCTTAGTTTAGCATTAGTCTAGTTTTACTTACTGTTTAGTAATTAGTTAGAAATCTAGCATGGACTGCTCTTCCAACCACTAGAATTCAATTATGTGATTGTTCCTGTAGCCAAAGCAGACAAAGTAGTGCCTTATTTGTTTCTCATATTTTCATTCCTGTTATGCATTTTAGTTTGATGTAGTTTTTTTATTGATGATTGGTATTAATGGTATTCCCTTCTAAGAAATTTACTTTTAGCATTGTGAGTTCCTTAGCTATAGAATGAAATCGCTACTTTGAGTTCCTAGTACACATACTATGCTGACCCATTTCAAGTTCACATCCCTGGTTTGGAAAGTTAAGTGCACCTTCATGATGATTGAAATAGATAATCAGGTTAGATTTTGAATATTTGAATCATGGTTGTAAGGGCTTAGTTATTAAATCATTATAGGAGGCCAACAACTCCATTGTTGGTGGAAACCCTTCTGCTAAAAGTAACCTATTTTCCACAACATTTTTGGTACATTGAGAGGAATTTTCTTGGAATACCCACAAATGGATTTCAATATCAGAAGACCATCCCATCTGAGTTTCTATAACAACCACACTAATTAGTATGGCTTGTGAATTGTAGTATTTGAATTCATCTTTTGCCCTTGTGTCTGAAGTACTCATTTTCTTTGGTGTGTTATGCAAATTCCAAAATGAGTGTCTTGTGTGTGAGTTAGGGTTAAATTTAACCAAAATTTTCAATTTATAAGACTTTCAGTTCATCTTTCAGTTAAATTCAAAATCAAAGAATAAGTAACATTTCAGTTTATAAAGGGAAAATTCCATTTTTGACATTTTTCATGCTTGAAAATCAGTAACAAAGTGTCAGTTATCCGAAACATACATAGTTCTGGTCTGTAGTACCCCTCCATTCTCACCTGGGATGTGCAGGTAGTTTGGCTAAGGAATCGGAAGAGGAAGATGGGACAAGAGCTTCTAATGGTATTTTGTGAGTATGATATTACATTATGATTGCATTTAATTGGTGATGTTTTTATATAGATGTAGTATTAGGTGGTGATGCAGTGAATTAGTAATTGTTCATGATGATATGATATGATTTGTTAGTTTAGAAATGATTAATTTATTGGTTACATTATATTGTTTGGATAGATGTGATGAAGGACAGTGTAGCACTACTCATTCGTGGGTGCCCTACTACATTGTGATTCCTCCTCACAATACAATGCTTTGATTTTATATGCATATGCACATGTACACGACTTCATTTGTATGCAGGGATTGTAGGTACATAGTCTCGATTCCACCTGCTTCAGCAGGACAAGGCGAGCACCAATAACCCAATGGAATAATGTTGAAATAGAGGTGACAATAAAGTCATCTCGTCCCATGATGTCAGACCATATTGTTTAAATGGTTTTGTGCGTTCTTGTAATTGTTGTTCTTTGTGGTCGTCGTTTGTGTTTTGTCATACATTATTTATGTTGGTATTTTATAAATTGTGATTGAATTAATTAAATAAGGGTAATATTGTTTATTAAAATGTTAGATTAAATTGTATTTAAATATTTAAATGTTTTATTTATTTTTAAAAAGTCATGTATTTTATTAAATATTAATTAAATATTAAATTGTGTTTATTATCTTAATTAATTATCTTGTTGAGGATAATTGTTAGAATAAATTATTTAAATTAATTAGATAATGTGCTTTGCAAGTAAAGTTGTAAAAATAGAAATTAAAACAAAAAGTATTGTGGAATAGGAAAATAAATAAATAAAAGAATGAAATAGTTGTGTGAACAAATGGGAACTTAGATCTGACTGAAAAGCTTGCTTTTAAAAATATAATTTCTTTTATTTATGATTTTTGAGAGCTTTTGAAAGAGATTGGTAATATCTTTTATTTTTAATTGAAATTTTTGTAAGTTGGGGACACAAAGAGGTTTTGTGGGGACAAAAATTGAAAAAAATAGGGGTTATGCATCTTTGAATTTTTGGAAGTTTTTCGAAAAGGATTTTTCCATTCCTTTGTTTGAAATATTTTGAGAAGAGTCTTGGGAATAAGTATTTGGATTCGAGATTTGAGCATGGTTACTGAGAGGAGATTCAAAGCAGGAAGGAGGAGCTCTTTGTAAAGGCCGTCAAAAACCAGCTTCATCAGATTCTCGAAGAGCGCAGGACTCTAGGTTCCACTCTCTTCTCTTAATTGTTTAAAATTTGTAAAAGGAATAAAGAGGTGTTTTAGAATCAATCTCTGTTTGAAAAAAGAAATTATTTATGTGAATTAGATTAAAATGATGTCTTTGAGATAAGAAAATGAATAAACAAATAGGTCTTCTTTGAAAGGAAAATTCTTGTTGAATTTGGAAACCATGTTTTGCAAATAAACTGAAAAGAAACTCTTCAAATTCTATTTGAATATGCCCAATTTCTCTCTATTATTTTACTGTGGAAAAGATCAATCTTTGTATTTTAATGGATTTGAAATATCATGTTGTTAATCATTGATATATATTTTAAATATGTGATAGTTATGTATTTTACACAAAAAAATGTGTTATCTTGTTTATGTAACTATATATATTTATATATATATATATATATTAAATATATATATACAAAGTGAGATTCATGTATATATATATATATATATATATATATATATATTCATAGAAATCTTGATTGTTTCAAAGTATTTGCATTTGGGTCAAATCAAATGAATTATTAAAATAAATTTTAGATTTTTGAATTATATTATTTTTTTCTGCAACCGAGTGAATTTTAATAAAAAAAATAAAAAATTATTTATTAGATTGGGGAGGAATGGTATTGGCCGAACCCCCTCGGTACCTTGTACGGCTAACAGACTACCACACAACAGTCTCGATTTCCATGCACAACAGTCCCTAGGACTACTGTGCGCAATCCCTACAGGGACTGCCATGGGCAGTCCTTGCAAGGACTGCAATGGCAGGCTCTTGTAATTTTCTTTTAATTTTAATTTATTTAATTTAAATTTAATTTAATTTAATATATATATATATTTTGGTATGTATATTTATTTTATTTTATTAAATATTATAATTATAATTTATTTTATTTAAAAAAATGTAATTATAATTATTTTATTTAATATTATTTTATTTTAAAATGTAATTATAATTATTTGATTTAATATTATTTTATTACATTTTTAAAATGTAATTTTTGTATTTCATTCAAAATGTTAAATAATGTTTATATATAGGTATTTATATTTTTTAGGGCATTATTTTATTATTTGTTTTGGTTGAACAAATATTTTAAACAGAAAATAAGCCTTAATTCATTGTGTGGTCTATTTCGAGACAATTGTATTTGGTTATATTGAAGTTTGGAATCTTTTAATGATTAGTCATTTGGTGAACTAATTTCATTGTTTAATTGGGAATGGAATTAAATTTAATGGTGCAACCTTGCAAAACATAATGTGAGTTTTCTTTTATGTTATGGTTTTCATTTAGTGTGGTCTATGTGGGAACCGTATTGTTTTGCAACCCTTGATCCAGAGGCATGTTTAATTTTGAATGTTGTCTTCATTTTAGTTATACCTTTGGATTGAAAACTTATTTGTTTAATGCTTGGAAGGGTTGAACGGTTTTATTAAGACCTTTGGTTATGTGTTGTCGCGAGAGAGTTAATGCCTCACATTTTCCCGTTTTGAGTATTATGCTTTATTTGTTTTAGTTCAACCCTTGCCTGGATTTGTTTTATATTAGGGGTCTTAGGGAGAGTGGCTTTTCATGGGGGTCAGTGCCTCAGTTGGAGGAAGGGCTAGTAGATCCCATGTGAGCTATGTGATGATACTCTCTAGTAGACACCCTTGTACTTGGTTTTTGGTTGCCTTTGGAATAGTAAACCTTATGTTGTATCTGATTCTTGTGAATTTGTTTTATGGTTGTTATTTAGTTACTTGTTTAATTGATAATGCTTTACTTAATTGTGGTGAGTTTTATAGCTTTATCTTGTTATGATTGATTCGTGAACGTTGATGGTTATTTTATTGTATACCTTGAGTTTGTATTTGTACTATGTTGTTCTTGGAGTCAGTTTGACATTGATCCGGTGGACATTTTTTAGTGAAAATTGAAGTGTCTCATTTTTCTCCAAAATTTGTACCATTAGAAAGATCTTAGCGTCCTGATTCCAATACAACTCGAATGGAGTAAAAAGGAGTCCGTTAGCACGAGTTATGGCCAGTCAAACCTTCGGTCAAACTGGGATCAGGGGTGTCCAGAAGGCAAAAAAATGGCATCGTCAAAAATCTTTGAAGTCAGCATCATCACGAAGAGCTCGTCGAGATGATTCTGACGGTTTTCGTTTCGTCGAAATCCGACATCGTATGCTCAACTTATCAGTGGTCAAAGTTTGCAGTTGACTTTTTGAGGTGGACCGTACAGATGCTAACGTCAGCATTCCGTATTGTACGGACTATGAAGTGGCCGAATCAGGAGCTGACACATGGCATCCACATCAGCATTGTACATAACCAATCGGATCGCGACACGTGGCATCCATACACACAGTCAGCATCGACGTGGCAGGTACAGTTGGCAGTCCAATCAGCATGTCCTGTCAGCATTTCGTACATGAGTCAGTGCATAGTTAGCATTATACATGGTAGACACGTCAATGCACAGTTGGCAGATGAGTCAGCCTCCACGTCGGATTCCAGTTGGCACATAGTCAGCGGACACGTCAACGACACATCAACGTTGTCGATGAATTAAATCTCGCCACGTGGCACCCTCCTGGTGCGGCACGTGGCCTCTCCCACCTTCGTCGGTTTTTGTTGAATTTGTTAACAAAAAGTTTGTTTGGCCCGCGTGCGGCTCGACCTCCATACCTCTCATTCACGAGAATTTCGGGTAGCCGTTCCACCAAATCGTCGGCCTTATATATAGGGGGAAGTCGGTTACTTTTGTTAAGATTCACTGGTTATTTTTGAAAGAAAATGAGCCAGCGGGAGTTGAACCCACACCGGCCGGGCTCTCAAAAAGTTTAGACACCGCTAGCCCATGTGAGCGGTTATGCATATAGATGGCATCAGATAGTTTTGTTAATATTTTTAAAACCGAATGCCTTCATTTTTAAATTAAATCCCTCCAAAATTTCAACAAATAATCCTCCTAAGGATTATCCAAAAATCTTCCATAACAGCATAAGCCCGGAAGTTAAAAAATAAAGGGCTTAGAATTAAATCAAAAATATTAAGGGGATTTTTATTATGGATTTTTATTCAAATATGGGAGATTTTTATGTATTTTGGAGAGATAAGGTGGATTTGGAAATATTTTGTAAATCAATTGGTTAGTAACCAATTTGATCCAATTTTTTGTATTTAAAGGGGTGCGAGGTTAGAGTGATTATTCAAGTTTTCTTTCAGGTGACGAAGTCTTGAAGCTATGGAGATAATCGAAAGAGAGGTCTTGTAGAGATTCCATTCTTGCATGTCAGAGCGCTGTTATGCTGCCGAGGTGCTTGGAGAATGATTGTGGTGCTTTGTAATTGACTTTGGAGTTAATTGGATTGGTCTCTCTATTGGAGTGGACCCGGAGACGTAGTCACTTTCGTGACGAACTCCGTTATCAAACGTTGTTTGCACTTCTCTTCTTCTCTCTCTTTCTGTCTCTCATTTCCTTCCTTTCTGTTAAATCACCTTGTTATTACTTTCATTATGTTATTTCCTTAAGTTAATTTTGATTTAATTGACTTGAAATAATCATTGTAAAAGCATTGTAAAAGTTAAGCATTTAAATACTGCAATCTAGTCTAGATCCTATACAGATCAGACATTCATGGTTAGGTTCTCTTCCTTGTCACCTCTGAGCATAGGGGGTGAGTTATTTATAATTCACATGGTTGGGTGGAACATGCTCCTCATGCATTGGGTTCCCCATTAGCATCCTTTGTTCGCAACATTTCTGCAGTTGGAATTGTACCAGTGTTCACTCTTTAGTTTATGATGTTATTGTACTTTGTATCATCCCACATGTTTGGGAATTGTATTGTAATTCATTCATCAAATCATGTAATGTATTGTATAATTGTTGATGTAATATTTAGGGAATTTTGTAACATTATTGTATGAGACTTTGTATAATTATGCAGTGATACATTCATTCTTGGTTCATGGATGTACTCTTATTCATGGTTATTATAATGTTAATGGATATGTTATTTATCATTATCTTTTCTTTTTTTTATTAGTTGTTTTGGCGATGTAACCTCGCGTGCCCCAAAGAATGTAACACTTAGTTGTTAATGTGCAATGTAAATGTAATTAATGTACAAATGCATGTTTACTTTGTGTATCATTTAAAAAAAAAAGTGTTTGCAATGTTTGTTCTCTAGGGTTTGCATGATGGGCGTTACATGGTCAATGATGATAATCTTTTAAAATGCAACTTCAAAACCCTTGGTAGTTGTATTCTCAATTTTTCAAAATTTACCTCTCTTTGCATACCAATATTATTTTGTTCTTTCAACGTCCTTTCCAAATTTGTAGCAGGATGCAAAGTGGAGTGTTACAAAAGAAACTACATGCTTAAGGTGGTGCCAAGTACATAGGTAGTTCACCACCTTCATTAATTACCTATTATTTCACATTAATTCCTTGAATAAAGGTGCAATCATTAAATATTAAGGTTCAAATTATGAACACCTAGATTTTTGTACAAGCTCACTACTAGAGGAGAAAGACGACGCGATGATCATATGTGGAAATCAGGTGTCACATTGATTCTTTGTAAGGTATCGGTCATTAAAGATACATGATCAATTTGTGATCACTGGGATTGATACTTTCAGGTATAACTTTAAAAGAAAACACTAGGATCCTAGAACTTACGTCCAAGCTTCATAAAGAGAAAATCAGAACAAAAAAAAGACGAGGAATTGGGTTCAAGAGAGATTAAAAAATTTAAAAATAGACTCTCTAGTTTCTAACTTCCGAATAAGGAAAATAAAATGAAATATAAATTTAAAATATCAAACTTTGATAAGAAAATAATATTATTATTGGGATTGACGACTCTACGGGCTGAAATACTAGGCAAAGCTAGGACTGAATGAGAACACTAGAAGCCATATGCCAACAGAAATGTCATGGGATTCTAGCATGGTGTGTAGACATCTACATGATGCACTAGTGTCAAAAAAAATCATGCTCAATAATGGTGGAAACAAGGAAAACACAACATTTGACACAAAATTTGATGGATAAAGGTAGCTAATGAAAAGATGTCATGTGCATCTTGAGAGGAAAAAGGCTAATGCAAGGGCTAAAATGGGTCTACACAAATACTAAGGGAGTGGACACTAAATTGGATGCAAAAAATGTAGGTGAAATTACAAGTGGTACAATTTTATGACACAACATTTTCCCCCCAATTTAGCAAACATATGAATCTACATGAATATGCATTCTAAAGGGAGTCTAATAAAAATCAATAACATTATGGTTCTAAAAGGATATTGTAGAGGAAGTGGGTAGCTCTTAAAACCAAGGAAGCATGCCACCAGTATAAAAACCTACAAAAGAAACACATTAGACAAGAAATATATGCACAACACAACAAGGTTATAAAATAAAATTCCATTATACCACGAGGTTAGAATATAGATATTTAGAAATAAAAACATGAATAATGACATACAAAAACACACATAATAAAAAAAATAACAAGAATTGAGTCAACAAAGTGAAAGAGACCTAGATGTAAGAGATTGTCTCATTACTATGTGTTGTTCCAAAAATATCAAGCAATAATAAATAAAATAATTCTTAAATAGAAAGAACAATGCAAGGATTGATTTCTCCAAGAGAGGAATGCATCCAAAAGATAGGGAAGCAACCAATATCAAAGAGAAATAGAGGGATAAAGAGCATATACCGAGGATGAAGAAGATGCAAGTCTTCAATTTGGTATATACAATTTGTAAATATAAGTAAAAAAATGAAGAGGACATAGGTCTTATATCTTGCAAAGCTGACTATAAATTCACCACAAACATGTTCTCTATAGACAAAAATCTTGGGTGAAAAAGTGAAAAATATGGTAAATTTCATAGACATGTCATGACATAATCTGATTATATAAAAAGACATCATTGATAGGTATGGTTAGCAAGGCTAGATACCATACAACAAGTGGATAAAAACAATACTAATAAGTATGGATAGAAAGCTAGATGACAAGAACATAAAGATGATGTTGATAAGTATGGCTAGCTAGATCATAGGACAAGTGCATAGGCCTATGGTTGTTGCAAACTATGTTATAAGATAATCACAAAAACTTGGTGTTGCACCTCCATAATGACTATGACGATGTAAAGATTTCTTACCCTAGGTTAGGTAAAGGAAAAATGGATAAAACTAGTGATAAATTAATGAGTTATATAACTTAGCACTTAAGAGCTAAGTTCCTTGATAAACTAAAGTCATGGAACACCTCACACAAGAAATATTAGATGCTTGATTGAAGGTCCTACAAATATTAGTACTCACAAAATAAATGATCACAAAACATGATCAAACTCACATATAAATTTGATGCCTTGTTGACGTGATGCTTGATTGAAATAATGTTACAATAATTATACTTATCCCAATTTTTGATTACTTTCAGGATTCTCCAATTGCTTATAATTTCTTTAGGTCTTCAAATGGTGCATAAAAATTGTATTTATATGCAATTATTCATTTCCCATAAAATTAATTATAAAGAGCGAACAAATAAATTTAAATTTATAAATATAAAAATGTCGATAATGAAAAATTTCAATTTAGGCCAAAGTAGGTTGGTCAAGGGCACGGGCTCCCTAGACAACACCTATATTGGGGCTTTTGATATCATTAAATGAATATTTATTATTAATTTCCTAATCTATCATGATTTTTTGGAAACAACATTAAAATGTCAAAATAATGTGTACAATTAGGTCCAGGCACATAAAGGGGAGCCAAACCTAGTGCAAAGTTTTCAAGGGTAGATAATTTATGATGCTACATGTATACACATGGAAAAATGCATTATATTAATCAGACCTTAATGTAAACACACATTTTCTAGTACATATACACATACGTATTGCCCCTTTGGCATTAGTTTTAACATTGATGTCAGGTTGAGTGTTCAACTTGGCAAATGTTTAGGTGATACATATTGTTTTGGCCTTGGTGACTAACACCTATGTTGATTTTGGTATTAAGGTAACATTTATACAGGGACTTTGAGACACATTGTTAGATGGGTCTTACTTAGAAATTTGTTGCATTTGAAGACTATGAGCCTTGGTCTTTACTTAGCACATTTGTATTATTATATTGATACAAGGCATGGTGGTGTTTATTATATTCATGTGGTTGTTGGTCATGATTTTTAATCATTGTCATATATCTTTGGGAATTATGAGGTTTTAAGTGGTCATGCAAATAATATCTAAGACCAACACAATGATAATTGTTTTTGACTTGGAAAGGGAAAAAATTGATGAGTGGTAACACTGATATAATAAATTGAACTGCATATCTAAAAGGAAATGATGAAATGCTAACATAATGATGTGGTTGATTTTTGTTTTGGAAAACCAAAGGTATAATGAGGGATTCCAACAATATAGTTTTCATTTTCTCTAAATGATGGTCTTGTTGAAGGTATTTTGTTGAAGGCTGTATTAGTATTTGGAAGAGCTTGGAAGAGTTGTGGTATGGTGGCAAGAAAAGAGCAAGAAATCAGTTTTAGGTAGTTTTCTTGATGAAATTCGAGGTGATTTTGCCTTCCTTTCAAGTATGAGTTGCATTCAAAAGAGGTGATAGTTTTTTCTTGTGCAAACTCTAGTCGGTTATGTGGCTAAAATTTATTTTCCATTTCTTTTCAAAGTTGATGGTTATGTGAGGTCAAGCTCCTTAAGTTGGTAGTCATTTTACAACTGCATAGTTATTTTCACCTATTGCTAGGGCACACAATGAAAGGGTTGTTTTGAATTTTGATACTTTTTATCCCACACAACTTCGTGTCATATATTTGAAGCTATTCATAACGTGAACATTAAGGGTTTTGTGTAACATTGATGTGGGTTTCTTGTTTAGACTCTACACTCTATTTTGTTCACAATGTTGACCATGGATTAAATGTTTATTTGTTACATATGATGTTGTTATTCGAAGAATGATATTAACAGTAGTCTAGCATATTAGAAATAGATATACCACAATGATTCAAGGGGAAATTTTTTAAGACAGTTAACAGGGTACATGTGGCATTATTTTGAAGGACAATTTATAGTAGTTAATATTCTTGAAATGTTTATATAAATAATGATTTATCACTGTTAAATTAGTTTGGTGTTTTCACAAAGATATCATGTTGATTTTATGTGTAACACCCCACCGTGCAAACCCCAAATGACAAAAAACATGACATACTTTATTTATTTTTTGTTTAAAAATGAAACATTACATATGATGAACATGTACATACATTACAAGAACACCAATTATGCATTTAGAAATTCTTTCACATCCTCTGGGGTACACGAAATGGTCATTACGATTCATAAAATCTTAACAAATGAAAGTGATAAACAACCAAGATTACATATTGATATCACATATACATTCATGAGCAAGAGAGATGAAGAAATAAACATCATTAATTTTATTTTGAATCATAATTGAATATTAAAATTATGGAGCGTATTTCCATAGATACAATGCATCAAGGATACAATGGTACATTACATAAAGAATCCCTTATATCATTGGGAAGAATTCATTAAGTATAAGGATAATCACATAAATGAGGTTTAAGGTACAAAACAAAGAACAGTCTTCATCCAAGTGAAGCTCTAGAACTCTACATCTACATTTGCATTATGAACACATCCTGGGAACCCAATGGGTGCATAGCATGTTCCACCCAACCATGTGGACCCGAAGGTCCACCCCCCATGCTAGGAGATGACAAGAAAGGATCCACATCTGAACAAGGTTAAGTAGACAAGGCTAACATCAAATAAGTATAAAAATCTTCCAGAGGCTATCAATCAAAGAAAGATAAACAAGTACTATGGGAGAGTGTCATCGCATGGCCTTACATGGATTATCCAAGAAACCTATCACAAGGTACCACCTCCATCTATGGTTATCCAGGCTGCCTATCTCAAGGAATCGCCCCATAGGGTGACTCATGCGAGACCAGTTACCTCTTGTGGGGACAAGGAAAT
Source organism: Sequoia sempervirens (assembly GCA_007258455.2). Taxonomy (NCBI): domain Eukaryota; kingdom Viridiplantae; phylum Streptophyta; class Pinopsida; order Cupressales; family Cupressaceae; genus Sequoia; species Sequoia sempervirens. The sequence continues at coordinate 15,020 of VDFB02069300.1, forward strand.
GGTCTTACCAACTAGGTCTTCTCATCCCATCCTTAGCCTATGAAAGCACTAACAATATGGGTGAGGCACATAATTAATCTTTTTTAATGTTTGACTACCCAAAGTCACTAGTTCATTAATTATATTATCACTTGATTAGGAAACTCTTCCATGGGTTACCCTAACAACCCCTTTGTGCACCACCCCCCATGAAGAGCCACCCTCCCCAACAGTTATGAAACAAGACTCACAGCCACAAGGGGTGTACTAAACATAAACACCACAAAATGGAGGAACGTGTGAAGCATGAACCATCTTTCTCATAGTCATAACCAAAAGGAAAAAAAAATCATGGAACAAGGTACACCCACGAGCTCAAACAAAATTATGACCAATGCAACACAAAGGTCTAATTAGGAGAAAATTCAATACACAATAGTTTCCCCATTGCCTTTGGAAGCCTAACAACCTACCACCCATAACTTGTCAAAAGGAAGTGACTTAAGCATTTATGGGTTCCCAATTTATCCAAAACTTGTCTATATATAAAGATTACCCTAATAGCAAAATAAATAAAAGGGAAAATATGATCAATCATAGAACCACTAACATGCATACGAAATCAATTCCAATGAGCACTCAAAATATTAAAAAAATAACTATCTAAACATGTTCAAAGGTGATTATAAATACCCATTCATTTGAACATCAACATAATCCAATCTTATTGAAGATAATGTAATAAATAATTAAATAATCCACTATAATTAACACATTTCCTTTATGATATCTTTTAAATGTATAAGCACTTATGAAAAACCTAGAATATGTAACCCATTGGATTTTTTTCTCTTAATCTAGAACCCCTAACTTAGTTACCTCAAACTAATTAAAATAAAAAGGTAACCTATACCTTTGTTACTTCCAAAAGAAGAAATTTAATTAAAAAGTAATATACATACATTTAATTACTTTTAAACCTAATAATTTTAATTAAAAATCTAACATCTACATTCGTTGACTTCACCCTAAATAAATATAATTTAAATCTAACATGGACAATTATATCCAAAACACAATCTAATAGGAGTAAATAAGTTTAATCTTACTTAAATTTAAATGCACTTTGAACATAAATCTAATTTTTAGAAGCACTGGAGAAAATAAATATAACTTAAATCTATTTTAAATTTGTAAAATAAATAAATAAATCTATTTTAAATACATTTTAAAAGGAAATAAATCTAATTTAAATCTAACATGGACAATTATAGGCAAAACACAATATAAACAGAGTAAATAAATTTATCCTTAAATAGCTTGTAATTAAATCAAATTTAAATGCACTTGAAAATAAATCTATATTTTTTTTAGATGCACTAAATCTGTTAAAAAAAAAAAAAAGAAATCTATTTTATATGCATTCTAAAAGGAAATAAATCTAATTTAAATCTAACATTTATTCTTAATACAAAATATAAATATTCATGTATACAAAATTACTGTATATAAAGAGAGAGTAATAATATAATATTATTTCCTTTCACATTTGGCTAAAATCTCTCTAACAGTAACCTAAATGTAAGATAAATTGATTTACTTAATTCACTCACTCAAATTTATTATTTATTTATTTATTTTTATTTTTATTTTTATTTTTATTTTTATTTTTTTCCCTACCAATTTAATTACTCTGTTAATTTTTTTAATTATATAATTCCTGATCTTCTAACTTAATTTTCACTAGATTCTTATACCACAAATGAAATTGATATAGGCATATACCCACCAAGTACATCTATGATTTAAGAATACATACTATGAATACATAAATGAATGTATCTTCCAGTTATATGAAATATAAGATATTATTAATACAGTTTCCAATTACCAACATATAATGTGAAATATAAGATATTATTAATACAGTTTTCAATTACCAACATATAATGTTTGCATCAGACAAAACCCAAATGCACATATTTGAATATATAACTATATAAATCTAGACAAATGAATATATCAGATAAAATCTATCTTTGTTGTTAAAACAAAGAACAAACACAACTAATAAATAAAAGAACATCAACACATTTATATATATATAAAGAGGCGAGTTAGGTGAATTAAGAATGAAGATATAAAAGCTAGAAAAAGGCGTGTAGTTCACACTAATCAATTTATTTTTAACTATATCATCCAAGGAAGTTAAAAGAGGTAGAAATTTCTAGATGAATTTATTTTAACTATATCATCCAAGATTGTTAAAAGAAGGTAGAAATTTCTGGGTGAATTTATTTTTAACTATATCATCCAAGAGAGTTAAAAGAAGGTAGAAATTTCTGGGTGAATTTATTTTTAACTATATCATCCAAGAGAGCTAAAAGAAGGTAGAAATTTATGGATGTTTAGAATACATAAGTTCAGATGCACAATGGTTTAGGGTGATTAATAAGTACCTTTGGATTAACTACCCATGGTCCCCTATGATATTTAGTGATCCGGTACTAAACTGGTAACTTAAAGTTTCCACATTAATTACATATAAAACTTCTATTTGATTCTCAATAATTAGGGATCTTATTTATTTTCTTCTTCAACTTGTGATTACATATTGCATTTCATAAATTTATTGAATCTAAATATTGGAAATATCCATAGAATTACCAATAGAGCAAGAATTAGTTTCACACTGATTTCAAAAGTTCATTCAAGGTTATGATTAATTATTTATTAAAGAAATATAAAGTTTATGATCAATTATTTCTTAAAGAAATATAAAGTTTTAACTCTGGTAAAAAGAAAAATAATAAAAATATCTGTTGAAAATGCTGCTATTTTCTTATAAACATTTCAGCTAGAAGAATCAACTTTGATTTTCATTTATTGAAGATAATCAAGCTAAGGCCAATGGAGCACAACTACAACTATAAAAGAGACAAGGCTTTAAGATAATGAGCTAGTTTTTAATTAATGATATTTGTGCAGTTTATCTGTAGTTCTCTAATTTGGTCAGACGAAACCTTAGCTTCTTCAGCTTCTTCTATAACCACACATTCCAAGCAGTATCCTCAAACAAATGTTTTCATTTTATTCTCAAGAAAGCCACTTGAAAAAAAACACCATGGAGATAGGAAAAATAGGGAATACACACAGACATAAACTACTTTAACTTGCAAAAAAAAAAAAATAACCTAGAGAATTGCACCTAGAGATGAAGGAGTTATGCCATAATTTCCAATTCTCTCAACAACTCTTTCTTCCCCTTTTTTTAACTTGTTTTACCTTTGTTTACCCTCTGCAGTCCCCAAATTTCTTTTTCCATCTCGCCCTTTTGCTAAAAGTTTTACTTTCCTCCCCAAATTTCAAATTAAATTGAGAAGTTTTATCATTTTATGAGAGTGGGATAGGTGTCAAATTCATGAATTCCCATTTAAACACCGGCAATAAAATTTTACCTTGCTTAACCACCTATAGAAATTTAGTCAATTAAGAAATCTACCCCACTAATAATTTGATTGCCGACACGGAAGGAAAATAAATCTCATCTTAATTGATTATTTTAACTATGATTATGTCATGTTTATTTAATTTAAATAGATCTCTTATGGTGAAACTTTTAATTATGCAATCATATATATATATATATAACTTTACTTTAGATGTAATATTTTATTACATCCCTCTCATCAAATAATTTCAATTTAAACTTAAATTTTATCAAATAATTTAAATTTGAATTTTAAACTTTATTAATATGTGGATATCAATACACTATATTTTAAATTAAAGTAACCATTATTTATAAATACAAATTTGTGTTTCATTTGTATTTCAATATAATTATAACCTTTACATTAATTTAATATTTTAATTATTAAGATTCCCTTAATAATTTGCTAATTTAGTTTACTACTATAATTAAATCAATATTATAAAAATGAGCTATGAAGGTTAATGCAAAGCCTAAACGAAGATGGACAATGACCAAATAGAACAATGATAAATGAGTAATTAAAATGAATGTCATGAACAAAAATGATACCAAACAAGATAGGTATTGATGGATGACATTGTCAAATATTGACGGGGAAACAGACACGGACAGGGGTACTTTCTTGTGAAATACCTAAACCACGTCATTTCCATTGGGTATATTGGGCACGCTCAGACCTGAAGGTGCGGATGGAGTTAGTGCCCGGCACCTGCAGCCCTACATAAAACCAAGTGTCAAAAAAACATATATATCTAATGTCAAACACATTGTGAGAGAGAATCATGGTGTGGTAGGGCACTCACGGATGAGCGATGCAACACCGTCCCCTCACCCAAACCTCAAACATTAGCATATCATCATACATATCATGAGGTGAGTATTAAACAATTTACATAACCACACAATATAGCATAATTAGGTAAAGATGGGAACCATGCATCCTTATATTATCAACATCATATAATACTATCATGATCATCCAACAAAACTCATAAGTCAAAGAAGTGAAACAATCACCACCGTAATCATGAGTATGAGCCCAAACATAACAGTATCCACATAGTATCATAAGAGAACAATATCATGAGAGGCACTACATCCTCCCCCTATAACTAGGCTTACTCCTGGAAGCTAGAAAAAAAAGGAAAAGATTCTCAAATGTGGGAGGAATCCTCCCATGTCGCTAATGATTCATCAATAGGGTTCCATTGGACCTGCACTTGCTCAATCTCTCTACCCCTAAGAACGAGTATCCTATGCTACAACATGGTGACAAGCTCGAGTGCAAACTTCCTGTCCTTGACCTGCAATGCATTCCAATCAAGCACATGAGAAACATCTAGATAATAGGGCCTAGTACAAAAACATGAAACACATCGTGAATGTGTGATAGACTGGGCGACAATGCTAGGCAATAAGCAATGGGTCCAATTCTCTCTAACACCTCAAACAGTCCCACAGAATGAGGTGCAAGCTTATAGCCTTTTCTGTAATGGATTGGACTCTTTCGTGGATGCACTTGCAAGAAAACCTTATCTCCAACCAAAAACTGATGGTCAAACCTATGAGCATCAACATACTTATTTTGCCTAGATCTTGGGCTGCTACTAAGTGCTCTCTAATGCAAGCAACCTGTTGCTCCATATCTTGAAGCATCTCATGTCCAAGTAGAACTCAGTCCTCAAGATGGTCCCAACTCAACAGGGTCCAACAAGGATGGCCATATAATGCCTAAAAGGGATCTATGCCAATTGAGCTATGATAACCATTATTATAAGAAAACTCTACCAGATGCAAATAATCCTCCCAATGAGACTGCTGATACATTACGTACATATGGAGTATGTCCTCAAGAACCTGGTTGGCTCTCTTGGTTTGACCATCTATTTCAGGATGGTAGGCAGAACTGAAGTTCAGCTAGGTTCCTAAGGAATGCTGCAAGGATGTCCACAATGTAGAAGTGAACACTGGATCTCTATAAAAAATGATCCTTCGTGAAATTTTGTGTAGTCAAACAATATCCTCCATGAAAATTTTGGCTATAGAGGAAGTAGTATAGGAGGATTAGATAGGAGAGAAGTGTGCCACCTTGGTCAACCTGTCAACGGTGACCATGGTAGCATCGTGTCGATGAGAAGACATAGGTAAACCAACAAGAAAGTCCACTGATATGACATCACACTTCCATTCAAGAACACAATGAGGCTATAAAAGACCTACGGGATGTTGATGTTCTTTCTTAACTCTCTAACATTCAAGACATCTTGTGACAAAGTTAGCAATGTCTCTCTTCATTCCACCCAAAAGTATAGTGAATGAAGGTTTGCATACGTCTTCTTGACTCTCGAATGAGTAAAATAGGGAGCTCGATGTGCCTCAGTCGTGATTAGGGTATGAAGAACCTCTACAGGAGGTACATACATACATTCCAAATACTACAAAATCTCATCAGATTCCAAAGCATAACCAGAAAACTTTCCCTCTAGAGTCCTATCTGACTCTATTTCTACCTTCACTTCCTAATACCAACTATCTATAGGAAGCGTTGTGAGAATTTGGGTCCTCAAATCCACATCAAGAATTATGACATATATCTCATACCTTCAATGACTTAGAGCATCCGCCACTATGTTTTCCTTACTCTGGATATACTTAACCTCAAAATCATATTCACAAAGAAACTCCATCCATCTCTTCCTGGCATTCAGGTTTGGTTGTGTAAAAATATACTACAAGCTCTGATGATCACTATGAAGCTCAAACCAATGCCCCAGTAGAAAATGCCTCCATGTCACAAGGGCATGAACAACCATGGATAACTCCAAACCATACGTAGGGTAATTCAACTCATGGTCCTTGAGCTTGCGGGACTCGAATGCAATCACATGACCTTCTTGCATCAAAATGGCTCCTAAACCTTCCAAGGAAGCATCTGTACATACTACAAATTCCCTAGTAGGATCAAGAACTACTAGAATTAGTGCACTGGTCAATTTTTCCTTAAGGGTCTGAAAAGTTGACTAACATTGTTCTAACCAAACAAAATTCTTTCCTTTCCTCTAAAGGGTAGTGATGGGATGTGCAATCCTTGGAAATCCTTCTATGAACTGCTGATAGTAGCCTGCCAAACCCATAAAATTGTGAATCTTAGGAACATTCATGGGTGCAGGCCAATCGAATATGTCTTGAATCTCTGAAGGATCTACGAAAATACCTTCACCAGAGATGACGTGACCCAGTTATTTCACTTCAGTTTTACAAAAGTCACACTTAGCCAAATTAGCATATAGTTGGTTTCCTCTTAAGCACTGCAAAGTTTTTTAGTAGATTAGGATATCATTGAGGAACACTAGAAAAAATATGTCCAAGTAGGTTTGGGAGACTCCACTCATTAGGATCCTGAACACTGATGGTGCATTTGTAAACCTGAATGGCATAACCATGAATTCATAATGCCTGTACCGAGTGCGAAATGTTGTTTTTTGAATATCAGCTTTGGCTATCTGCAATTGATGGTATCTTGACTTAAGATCTATCTTTGAAAATACTTGATCCCCTTTTATCTAATCAGATAGGCCACCAATTCTTGGAAAAGTGTACCAAATCTTCACTGTCACATTATTTAGCTTCCTGTAGTTGATGTAGAAATGTAGGGAACCATCCTTCTTTATGAATATAACTAGTGCTCCCCATGGGGAAACACTAGGATAAATGAACCCTTTTGCTAAAATTTCCTCTAACTACAAAAGGAGCTCTTGAAGCTCCTGAGTTGTCATTTGATATGGAGCCTAAGGTATAGGCTCAGCCCCAAGTACAAGTGTAAGGAAAGCTAAGTTGCAGAACTAACTCTCCTAACGTCAAAACCTCAGGGAAGAATGCAAAGGTGTCTTTAAATTTTCAATTATAGTCCAATTAAAATACACTTGAAAGAATTAACAGAAAAAAAGAAATGAACATACACAGATGAACACCAGATTTATGTGGGAAAACCCTTATGGGAGAAAAACCCACCACACCAAGAAAAGCCTCTTTGTATTACAGTAAAGGAAATTACATACATTGTTTAGACTTAACTTTCTGATGTAAATTTACAGTAGCCGGTTCAATGTTTAACCCTGTACAGAGCATCTGATTTATAGTGCACTCTCAATTGAAGTCACACACACTGTTCACTCAACTGATCATCATCATTGATTTATGAGTATATCCATGCCATCCATAGTTTGTTGATCTTCCTCATAGGAATGACCAAAACAGTCTAACTTCCAACAGTTCCCATTTTTCTTCTTTGATTGGTTGAAGACAAACCACATAGGATAGTCAATCGGTCAAGGTGTTCAAACTGTGTCACATGTCGGTGAGACACTAGCTATGTCTCCCTAATGCCACAAAGCCTGCAACTGTTGATATCGGCTTGAGTCATCACCTTCAGCAAGAGGTTACACCGAGTTCAAAAGTTGTCGCTCAGACTCACCCTATTGCTAATACATCATACCAATAACAACTGCATGTAGCTCTATCAACAATACCATCACTATCAGAGAGAGGTCATACTGATGTTTATCATGTAAAGTAGTCAGTGAGACAATCCATATCGCTGATACATCATACCGATGACCAACACATGTAGCACTATCAGCAAGACCATCACTATCGGCAAGAGATCATAATGAGTTCAAAAAGTCACATCGACATCAACACTCCCATCAACAAGACTTACTCTATTGGCAAGACCTTTCACCAATATCCTCAGCAAACCCATCACCCAGAAAATTGCTAGTCGCTATGAGTCATCCCACAGGTTCCAAGTCACCCCAAGTCCATCCTTCGCAAGGAGTCATATTGACAAAAGACCATACCATCGGCGAGATAATCATCCATCGCTAAGAGTTCTTACTAAGTGTTCATTCCTCTCCCCAAAACCACTTATCGCCCAGAGTCTCCCCGACATCTGATAAGAAAAACCTATTGGCCAGACCAACCCACTCAACAGAGGGTTACATCAAACACAACAAGTCACATTGATTGCTACATTAGCCAGATGGACCAAGGGTCACATTGATATCGGCCAGACTTTCCACCATCGTCGAAACATCATTTCAACTGTCCAAGTTACACCAAAGGCTCAGGTTATGTCGATCGTTGAGAGATTCCAGAAGTCACACTAACAAGCTGACAGATTAAGATCAGAGGCAGATCAGAAAGACATCTCAGCAGTCACAATGACCATGCTTACTTAGAGGTTTCAGCCTGTGAGATTGAGACACACAATTCCAACAATCTCCCACTTGATGAAGATCACACAGGCACCTCCAGAGCACAACAAAACTACTAAAATTCATGGGCATCAAGGCCCATCAAACTGGCACACCACTTGAACTTGTCTATGCTCACTAGCTTCGTGAATGCATCTACAACATTCTTCAGAGTATCCACTTTTTCTAAAGAGGCCTTTCCATCCTCCACCATATCTTGTACAAAATGATACTGCACATCTATATGTTTCGTCCTCGCATGGAAAGTAGGATTCTTTGCCAAACAAATAGCACTCTAACTATCACAATAAATTTTTATTTGCCCTACATCAAAACCAATGTTAGAACACAAATGTTTTAACCAAATTGATTTCTATAGGCATGTGTTGATGCCATGTATTTTTCCTCTGTAGTGGACAAAGCAATTATAGCCTTCCGCTTACTCATCCAACTCACTGCACCACCATTCATCATGAAAATACATCCACTGGTGGACCTTACATTGTCGATGTCCCACCTTGTCGAATCCGCTATCAAATCTTGAGAGTCCTGGTAGTTCGGCAGAATTTCCATGGTAACACAAAGCATGATACGAAGTGCCCGCCGGATATCCATGCTATTGCAACATGTCAGCCTTCTAGGATTAATAGCCATAAAGCTGACCCAAGTAGTACTCCCCTTTGCTTGGGTAATGTCACGGCCTTCTATGAACCATTACGCCCATTAGGCTGCGCTTCTTTTGTAATGCTGATGGCTATCCTCCATTAGGAGATTTTGGATAATCTTGAATAGATAGCTTCATTCCACACCCAAAGCTGGAACAACCATTACTTTGCAATCAGGTCATACAAAATCTCTCAAACGATCTTAATATCACTTACTCTAAGCCCGAGCCAATTTTTCTACTATTACATGTCCATAGTTATTTCCATTCTAAAATATACCTTCTTTGCACCAAGATATTTCATTTCGAACTTTGCAGATAGTTGAGACTTAAGATCATAAATCATTAACTTACAATTACCTATGAATAGCATATCATCAACATATAGAGCAATAATAAGAACTCAATCACTTTCAGCTTTGTAATACACACAATGATTGGATTTTGATCTTACAAATCCCAATGACAAAAAAAAGTGTAAAATTTTGGTACCACATCCTAGAGGCTGCTTTGAAATCCATATAGAGATTTTCAACTTGAAAACTGGTTTTCTTTACCTTTCTCCACAAAGTGCTCAAACTAGGACATATAAATTTCTTCTTCAAGATCACCATGGAAAGAAATGTTGTCTTCACATCCATCTATCCAATCTCTAAGTCATACACTTGTTGCAAGTGACAAAAATATGATAGATGTCTAGAGCAGCTCACAGGGAAAAATTTCCCCATAATCAATTCCCTCCACAGGAATAACCTTTGGCAACAAAATTTCCTTATACTTTCCACACTACCATCGGACCTATTTTCTTTTTAAATACCCATTTGCGGTAACAACTTTTGCGGGGCAAGGGCGCAAACTCAAATGCTCCATTCTTTCTAATGATGCCATTTCATCATTCATGGCTTCCAACTTAAGAGTTTGAATCAAACATTCTAAATGCCTCTTTCCGCAGTCCTAGGCTCATCGGTGCTAAAATTAGCTTATAGAACAAGTAGAATCTATCCAAGAATACCCATACCTATCTGCGTTTGCTTTCCTTTCACCCGAGTTGACCTCACCTCATGGGCTGTTTGAGGTTGTTCTTCTTCTTAGAACTCTCCCGAACATGAGCTATCCTCTATTTTAGGTACATTTTGAATTTTTGAATTCCTCTTCCCATCTAGATATTAGGAGGAATTTCAAATACATCCATTTTGTTTTATGATTTTGTCTCTGACTACAAATCCAAGGTAGAAGGCTTCAACTCACGAAAGATAACACTTTTGCTATATAGAACCTTCTCTATATCAAGATTCGAAAGCTTGTATCCTTTTATGCCATCACTATAACCAATAAAAATACATTTTACAACCTTGTTTTCCAATTTAGATCTTTTCTCATATGGCACATGTGCATATGCCTCATAGCCAAAGACTCGAATGTGTCTCAGAGAGGGCCTCTTTCTAGACCATGCTTCCAAAGGTGTTTTCTCAACGAGAGTAGAATTAGGAGAATGGTTTATCCAAGTAACATGTTGTATGCTGCCTCAGCCCAAAACTTCTCCTCCAAGCCCGGCACTACTTGGCATGCCATTATACTTTCCATCACTATCTGTTGAACCTTTATGCAACTCCATTTTGTTGTGGAATTTAGCGATGTAGTTTTATGTCTTTTAATCCCATGATCTTTATTGTACCTCTTAGAAATCATTAGAACAAAATCACCGCCATTTTCTATCCTTAAGATTTATTTTTTCTTCGGTCGATTTTCTACAAGGTTTTTAAATTTCTTAAAACGAATGGACACTTTTGATTTACTTTTCAAAAAATAGACAAATTCCCTTCTTGAATAATCATCAATAAAAGATACATAGTACCTTGACTTAGACAAAGAAGGAACATTCACTGGACCAAAACATCATAATGAATGTAATCAAGTAAACCAGAAGATTTGTGAGGGTAGGTAAATGAAACCTGATGTTGTTTACCATATATCTGATGTTCACAAAATTCAAATTCAAGGTTACAATCATCAAGCCCCTCAACAGGTTTTATTCTTCAAAGGTTTTAAACCTTTTTTTTCTCTAATATGGCCAAGCCTATGATGCCAGAGCATTGTCTTTTCTATTGGAAGTTTAACTTCCATAGAGTTTACACTATCAAGAGCTTTTTCCTCTTTTCCCCCATGAGTAGCTTTATGTGACTTTACAGAGACACTATTGCATTGTACAACATGTGCATCTAGCTTATACAAGGTACCAATATGAGCTCCCCTTGCAAGCACTATAGAGCCTCTATTCATCTTGCATCCATTTCCAAAGAACGTGACTTGCACTTCAATATCATTCAGCTTACTAACAGAAAGTAAATTTCAAGCCAGACCTGGTATATGCATTACATCATTGATTCCTTTAATTCTTCCATTAGGGAACTGAATTCTAACTCTTCCATGACCAACTATTTCCAGATATGAATTGCTTGCCAAATACACCCTTCCGCCATCATATTTTTCATACTTAGTGAACCAGTCTCTATGAGATGTCATGTGGAAAAGATGCTCCACATAATCAATCGGCCCGGACATCATTTGATGCCCTATGCTTAGCCAAAGTACGGAATGAAGATGTATGCATCCCACTCTAGAAGAATGCGTTGTGGGAAGAATTCTTGCTGGCACTATATAACACGTGCTTTGGACATGACGAGTTGCCCACAATTCTAGCACTTCACCTTAGGGTGTACTTGAGAGACTTTGATCTCCTTCTAATTTTTGATTTGGACTTCTTGTCCTTCTTCTTTTCTTTTGATCTGCCTCTAACAACAAGAGCCTCCTTTGCCATCTTAGAAGATTTTCTTCTCATCTCTTCAAATAACAAAGAAACAACAACATCTTCCATCTTAAAAGTGGATGTTATACACCCAACAGCCATCACCAAGTGATCCCAAGAATCTGCCAAAGAACATAATAGCAGCATACAACGATCTTCTTCATCAATCTTCGCACCCATAGATGCTAATTGAGCAATCAACATGTTGAAAGCATTCAAATGATCAGAAATAGATCCTCCCTCCTACATTCTCAAAGTGTACAACTTCTTCCTCAAGAACAATTTATTCACCAAGGACTTGCCCTGATAAATAGCTGCTAGTCTTTTCCACAAGGAAGATACAGTCTTTTTTTCATGAACATTCAGAAGAAAAAAGTCTACTAGATAGAGCCTTATTAGCCCCTTTGATTTTCTATTTGCAAGGTCCTAATCCTCTTGCTTCATTCCTGTAGTATTCATTCCAGACACAACAATCCAAAGATCACGATCCACTAACAGATCTTCCATTTTAAGTTTCCACAACTCAAAATTATTTCCATTGAATTTCTCAATTTCAATCTGTCCTGACATGCTTGCCATCTTAATCTATAATTAAAATTACCAAACTTCTACAAGAATCCCACTAAACATAATTGACACAAAAAACCCAACATACCCACAACGATAACACAACTAGCCAGGCTCTGATACCACTAGTAAGGAAAGCTAAGGTGTGGAACTAACTCTTCTAATGTCAAAACCTCATGGAAGAATGCAAAGGTGTTTTTAAATTTTCAATTACAATCCAATTAAAATACACTTGAAAGAAATAACAAAAATAGAGAAATGAACATACACAGATGAACACTAGATTTACGTGGGAAAACCCTTACAGGAGAAAAACCCACCACACCAAGAAAAGTCTCTTTGTATTACAGTAATGGAAGTTATATACAGAGTTCAGACTTAACTTTCTAATGTCAATTTATAGTAGCAGATTCAATGATCAACCTTGTACAGAACAAATGATTTACAATGCACTCTCAATTGAATTATGCACACTGATCACACACACTATTCACCAAACTGTTCACTCAATAGATCATCATCATCGATTTCTGAGTATATCCATGTCGTCCATAGTCTGTTGATCTTTCTCACAGGAATGACCACAATAGTCTAACTTCCAATGGTTCCCATTTTTCTTCTCTGATTGCTCGAAGACAAACCACGTAGGATATTCAATTAGTCAAGGTGTTCAAACTGTGTTGCATGTCGGTGAGACACTAGCTGTGTCTCCTTGATGCCACAAATCCCAACTATCAATATCAGCTAGAGTCATCACCTTCAGCAAGAGGTTACAATGAGTTCAAAAGCTATCACTCAGACTCACCCTATCACTAAGACATCATACTGATATCCACTGGATGTAGCTCTATCGGCAAGACCATCGCTATCAGCGAAAGGTCATACCGATGTTCATCGTGCAAAGCAGTCGGCAAGACAAGCCATATCGTTGAGACTTCATACCGATGACCAACACATGTAGTGCTATCAGAAAGACCATTGCTATTGGTAGGAGATCATAACGAGTTCAAAAAGTCACATTGACATCAACACTCCAATCGGCGAGACTTACTCTATCGGGAAGACCTTTCACCAATATCCTCAGCAGACCCATCGCTCAAACAATCTCTAGTCGCTATGAGTCATCCCATAGGTTCCAAGTCACCCTGATTCCATCCTTCACCAGGAGTCATACTGACAATAGACCATACCATTGGCGAGTCAATCATCTGTTGCTAAGAGTTCTTACCAAGTGTTCATGCCTCTCCCCAAAACCACTTGTCACCCAGAGTCTCCTCGACATTTGATAAGAAAAACCTGTTGGCTAGACCAACCCATTCAGAAAGAGGGTTACATCAAACACAACAAGTCACACCGATTGCTACATCAGCCAGATGGACCAAGGGTCATGCCGATATTGGCCATACTTTCCACTATCGCCGAAACATCATTCTGACTGTCCAAGTTACACCGAAGGCTAAAGTTATGCCAATCACTAAGAGATTGCATAAGTCACACTGAAAAGCTAACAAATTAAGATCAGAGGAAGATCAGCAAGACATCTCAGTAGTCACAATGACCATGCTTACTTAGAGGTTTCAGCTTGTGAGATTGAGACACACAATTCCAACAACAAGATCAATTCTAAAGTCAATGTTCCACTTTGGTGGCATTCCCAGAATCTCACTTGGAAAAACATTTGCAAATTCCTTAAGGAGAGGGTAATCATCCAATGACAACTCTTGACTCTCTCCCAAATCCAAGTCATTGATTGACACAACAAATAGTTGACAACCCTGACAGAAACACGTCTTTAATTGCATAGTAGAAATAATCTGCAATGAGATGTGTCTTTGTATATCGATGATCTACACTGCATTTCCTAAATCATCTACACATCGCACAACCTTGTGGCAACAATCTATTATGTCTTGGTGAGCATTCAACCAATCCATACCCAAAATGACATCACATGACCCAAGAGGTAGAATTCGAAGGTCCACCATAGTCACCAACAGCCCAAATTTCAAAACATAATCCTGAACAAATGATTCAACTGCTACCTTTTCCCAAAAGGCAAATTTGACCTACCACTTAATGCCTTTCCTTACTACCACTAGTCTACAATGTTCTACTACTGAAGGGGAAATAAAAGAATTTGATGCACTAGAATCAAATAGAATAGATATACTAGTTCCTTGTAACACACCTAACACCTCAACCACAATGCCATGGTGATCAGCTTGATGGTTATCAACCATTGCAAAGAATCGATGAGATATACCTGCATCACCCACCATCAGCTCAGAAGTAGCTAGCCTCTGACAGAACCCTGGAGTCTTCTTTTGTAGACATTGTCTAGCAATATGTCCCTATTGACCACAAGAGAAACAACCTGTACGTTGACCAAAACCTTTGTCTCCTAATGGAAAACTTGACTGTTGATAATTGTACTGACTAGAAGCCGACTGAGAGCTTTGAGTAGGCTGCTCAAAATGATTATGCTAATTACATTACCAACTCTGATTATTTTTTAACTAAGTTCTACTGCTCTGCTGAGATTGGGAACTTTTGTGCTTATGCTGTGATTGTTGTTGTTGTTGAGCGCCCTTAGAAGGCACATGATGACTCCTGGAAGAGCCTCTATCTTGAGGCTTACCACCACGAGATCCAAAACCATATGCACTACCAATATGCACCCCTATGTGACCTCCCCAAGTCACAACCAAATTTTCCTCTACCAAACAAGCCTTCTAAATGGCTACGTCCATTGTCTTTGGTTTGAAGACCCAGACTCCTCCATTGATTCAAGAATTTATGCCCCTAAAAAAGTGTTGTACAAGCATTGCCTCATCATTTCCAGTTCCTACATATTGCTTGAGCTCATAGAATCAGTGCTCATACTAGTCAACTAGCATTGCCATTTGTCTTTTCTCATGAAATTCATCTGCTCAGCACTGCCTCCAATGATCTGAGAGGAAACAGGAAATAAATCTCTACAAAGCAACTCCAAAATCACCATGTTGATGTCTAGGTGTAGTTTTTGTTCTTCTAGACACCACCATGTAGATGTGAAGCCTCTGAGGTGCATAATGGTACACCTGGCCCAAGTATTTCTGCCATAAGGATCCATTGCAAAGCAATGATCCAAGTCTATTAGCCATGTTTCTTCCTCAAGTCCTCCACCAACGCTATCGAAGGTGGGAGGATGAGCTCTCAATAAATCCCTCATGTGACTTGCCACTACTGCATCCTGCTTTGTTGATACTTCCTTCCACCTTGGAGACCTCTCCCTTTCCCTCTCTACTTGTTTTTCTCCTTTTGGCCTAGGGCCTAAATGGCCAAGCACCTCCTCCAACAACTATCGTAACTGCTAACCATCCATTCCCGATTGCTCCAGATTTGGACCTCCTCCTTCTGGATAATTTTGAGATCCCTGTTGTTCCTCACGTTCTGAATCATGGGAACTTTGTGATGGAGTACTTTCACGGATGGCTCTACGACCACCACCTCTTTGGCCTCTGCCACAACCATGGCATCTAATCCTAGGCATGCTCCTATGCGACATCAAAGAGGAACATGTCAGATTAAGAGTTAAGAAAAAAGGTTAGCTTAATGGGCACAATTAAACTAGAGTACCCAAAGCTGTAAACCCTTCTCTAATACCAAAGATGTAACACCCCACTGTGTGAACCCCAAAGGACAACAAACACTGTACAATTTTTTTTTGTTTAAAAATGAAACATTTCATATGATGGACATGTACATGCATTACACAAACAACAATTATGCATTTACAAAGTCATTCACGTCCTCTGAGGTACACGAAATAGTCATTATAATTCATAAACTTTTAACAAACAAAAGTGAATAAAAACCAAGATTACATATTGATATCACATATACATTCATGAGCAGGACAGATGAAGAAATAAACATCATTGATTTTATTTCAATTCATAATTCAATATTACAATTGTGGAGTGTATTTCCATAGATACAATGCATCAAGGATACAATTGTACATTACATAAAGCTTCCTTTATATCATCAGGAAGAATGCATTGAGTACAATGATAATCAAATAAATGTGGTTTAAGTTACAAAATTAAGAACAGTCTTCATCCAAGTGAAGCTCTGGAACTCTGCATCTACATCTACATTGCAAACACATCTTGGGAACCATTGGGTACATAACATGTTCCACTCAACCACATGGACCCGAAGGTCCACCCCCCGTGCTAGGAGATGACAAGAAAGGATCCACATCTGAACAAGGTCAAGCAGACAAGGCTAACATCAACACTAACATAACACAATATCAAACAAGTACAACAACACTTCTAGAGGCTATCAATCAAAGAAAGATAAATGGGTACTATGGGAGAGTGTCATTGCATAGCCTTACATGGATTATCCAGGCAACCTATCACAAGGTAACACCTCCATCTATAGTTATCCAGGCTACCTATCTCAATGCACCACCCCATGGGGTGACTCATGTAGGAGCACTTACCTTTCGTGGGGACAAGGCAGTGGTCTTACCGACTAGGTCTTCTCATCCCATCCTTATCCTTTGAAAGCACTAATGATATGGGTGGGGAACATAATTAATCTTGTTTAATGTTTAACTACCCAAACCCACTAGTTCATTAATTATATTATCACTTGATTAGGAAACTCTTCCATAGGTTACCCTAAGAGCCCCTTTGTGCATTGGCCCCCATGAAGAGCCACCCTCCACAACAGTTCTGAAACAAGAGTCACAACCACAAGGGGTGTACTAAACATAAACGCTGCAAAATGGAAGAATGTGTGAGGCATGAACCATCTCGCTCATAGTAATAACCAAAAGGAAAAGAAATCATGGAAGAAGGTACACCCACAAGCTCAAATAGTGTAATACCCCTCATGTTGTTTTTACTTTGTAGATACTCTTTTATTTTGAGTTGTGTACTTGATTTTGTGATGGTGATTATTTCACCAGTTTGATTTGTGTGGATTTACAATTTAGTTTGGTTGGATGCACTTGATACTGCTTATGATGTTTTATGACATATGATATGTGGTGTTTGTACTATCTGGATATGTTATTTCTTTCATTAATATTATGTGGTGATGTTATGGTTTAATGCTTAACTCTGGTTATGGACTATGATGTGTCTTCTAGTGGGTTTTGGTGAAAGGATGAAGTAGCATCACTCGTTCACGAGTGCCTTGCTACGTCATGACTACCTTTCACGGTGTGTCTGTACTAGAGATTTATATCCTACTTGACATTGGTTTCATGCAGGATGCAGGTACTAGACATCGACTCCACCTATGTGATAGGTCTAAGCATGTCCCATAAACCCAATGGGTATAAATTTGAAAAGGGAATTATAAGGAAGTGTCCCCATCCAAGTTTGTCACCTGTTGTTGTGTCTATTGGTGTCATTCATCCATGATCTTGTCTTTGTTCGGTATTGCTTTGTGATAGTCATTTATTTGAATCTTTGTTTATGTGTTGTTATGTTTAATGATTATGTTTGTTTTCTTTTTGGTAGCTCATTAATGATATTTAAATAAAATAATTAAATAATTACTTGAAATGTGTTAAATTAATTATTAAATTTAGATTCATTAAGTTTTAAAAGTGTTAAATTAAATGTTGTTAATTTAATTAAAAATAAATGAATAAAGTAGATAATATTGCTATAATTATAAATTGTTATTTTTAAAATGAAATAAAATAAATTAATGATTTTTGTGAATTTTTATTAAATATTAAGTTGAGGATAAATATTAAATTAAGAGATTTCTATTATGTGAGATAATTGTGAGCTTTCAATCAAATAAAAATAAAAACACAAAGGATTTCATTCTAAAAGGAGAAAAAAAAAAGAATGGAAAGGACAAATGCATGTTTAGTCCTTTTCAAATCTATAAAAATTATTCAGAATTTAGTTTCAAAGAAGAAAATTGAGAAAAATTGTTGAGGAAGAAGAAATAAATCCATGAAGGCTATTTTCAAAGAGGAAGAAGGAGTTTGTCGCACTCGTTACTTCGTTGCAGAGCGTAGGACTCTAGATTCTTGATTACTATCTATTGTTTCTTTTTAATCTTTGTTTGAAAATGAAAGTGTAGTTTCTCCTTTTTCTAATTGGTGATCGTATTTAAAGAAAGTTTGTATTTGTTGAATGAAAAACCATCTTACTTTCTCTCCAATCCATTTTTCTTGTTATATTTTGTGCTAGAGATATTGCAATTTTTGGCCTAGAGAAAAAAACTTGTGAGTTGGAAAAATTGTTGTGGGAATTTGAGAAAATATATATTCTATTTTAAGAAAAAAAATAGTTTGTCTCTGTGGAGATTATTTTTGTAAAAAGAAAAAATATATATATATATATATATTGATCTATATTGGATGATTGGGAAAATTGGATATTCATTAAAAACTGTATATATGTCCATAATTTATATGTTGTTATAAAATAGCTATTTATGTGACTGTCTGTGTTTGTATTCATAGAAAATTTTATTTGGGTTTCCCTCTTTTTAAAAGAATATATATATATATATATAAGTCTAGTTATTTGTATGTATTTTTTTCTAGGAAGTAGATTGGAACCAAAAAAAAAATTATATATATATATATATATATATTTGTTTTAAAAAAAAATTGGGGAGGTTACATGTCGCCATACCACATTCCCCATTCTTTCCCTTGTGTGTGTGGGGGTTGTATGTAGCCTACCGATGGCTGCGCACAACATCCTTTGGGCTACTGTGCACAGTCCTGGGTGGGGCTGTGACCTTCCCATGTGGGGAGGTTCGCAGCCTCCCCCATACTTTTTAAATTTTATTTTATTTTATTTTTATTATAATATATATGTGTATATATATGTGTGTGTGTGTATATATATAAATATTGGTGTGATTTAGTAGTATTTATGTTGATTTTTATATTCAAAATATTATTTATATATATATATTATATATATAGATATCTATGCATATATGTACATAGAAGTATGTGTGTATATATGTATATATATGTTGATATATGCATGGATATATACTTGGTGAAAATATATGAAAATTCTTATGATGTTAATTACAATGCCTGATTTTATGTTGTGATTGGCTAAATTGAAAGCAAGCATTTTTAATAAATAGAATTGAGTGATTTTTTATCAAAATTAAATATATTGTGTAAATTAGTTGTTTATATTTCATGGGTGGAATCATGCAATAAGGTTGTTTTAAAATGTGATTGTTGTGTTGATAGAAATTCTTGTTTATAACTGCATCTTGAAGTCATGTAATTATTATTATTCTTTAATTTCCCTTGGGTCATTTGTTTTTTTTTCTTGAGTTGGTTTGTGGACATGTGGGAACCCTCAAGGTTGTTTTATCCTATGTTGGAGTCTTTGGTTAGTTGGCATTTTAGGCTTCCAGAGGCAAGAGTAAAATTTGATGTTTATTGTAATGTCATTTGACTTGGTACTTGACAACACTTTGATTGTAATTGTGATTCTAATTTTATGCTTGGGTTGTACCTATTTTCATGAGTATCTATGTATATGGATGTTAGTGAGATGATTGTGCCTCGCATGTACTTCAGTTTTGAGATTCAATACTTCTTTGTGTTGGTACAACCCTTGGAAATTTGGTTTTGTGGTTTAGATTTCTAGCGAGAGTGGCTCTTTATCTGCACTGGCACAAAAAGGGGCAGCTTGGATAACCCATGCTAGAGTTAGTGTAATAAGTGATAACTTAATTAAATAAATTAGGGGGTTTGGGTAGTAGTACCATTAACAAGATAATTAAGGATGCCTCATCCACCAATTAGAGATTTCATAAACTAAGGGTGGGATGAGAAGGTTGTGGTTGGAAAGGTCATTACCTTCTCTCCATGAGAGGTTAAAGGTTGCGCACGAGCCACCCTATGGGGCCGATGCCTAGAGAGGTAGCCAGGATAACCATAGATGGGGGCCGATAGCTAGAGGAAGGAAACCAGGATAACCCATGTTAGGACTATGTGATGACACTCTCCCCTAGCATCCCCTTGATTTGTAATCATTGCAAGCCTTTGGAAGTGTTCTGTTGATGTTGTGATTTCATTTGTGTTTCATATTACTCTTGTTTGGTGTTAGTCTTGTTGTTTTTTGTTTGAGCGAACTTAGTAGAGGATCCTTCCTTGTTTACTCGTACCATGGGGTGCTTGGGTGGAACATGCTATGCACCCCGTTGGGTCCCCTATTGTACTGCTTTTCAGATACAACATGATCCAGAGTTGACCTTGTTACCAAATGTATACTTTGTACTACAGTTGTATCTTTGTATTGATGTATTACTTCCACTTGTGTTGGGAAGTCTTATGATGTAAACTTATGTATTTATTCAATGAGATGTACTGGAAGTTGATGTAATGTGTAATCATACTATGTAATTATTTCTTAAACTATGATTGTGAATATCGTTTATTGTTTGTGTTGTGTCTGTGGAAATATGGTTATTGCAATCCCATGATTATGACATATGTGTGTATGGTTATTGTATTGATTTAATCTTGCCATACGGGTTTATCACTTGTGAATGTTTTAATGTTAGCATTATGATTGTTTATATTATACATTTTAGAATTTCATTTATTACCATTTTCTTATGGGTTAGTATACGTAATGTTACCTCGTGTACCCCAAAGGACTTAGGAGATTAACTTGTAATCTATTAGATGAATTATATACATTAATATGCATACTTTATATGTTTTAAAAAACAAATATATCATACATGTTAGATGTATTAGTTTCCTTTGGGGTTGCGTGGCGGGGCATTACAAATAGAATTACGACCACTGGAACACAAATGTCTAATCAGGAGAAAATTCAACACACAATAGTTTCCCCATCGCCTCTAGAAGCCTAACAACCTACCACCCATAACTTATCAAAAGGAAGTGACTTAAGCATTTACGGGTTCCCAATTTATCCAAAACATGTCTATATATAAAGATTACCCTAATAACGAAATAAATAAAAGGGAAAATATGATCAATCATAGAACCACTAACATGCATAAGAAATCAATTCCAATGAGCACTCAAAATATAAACAAAATAACTATCTAAACATGTTCAAAGACAATTATAAATACCCATTCATTTGAACATGAACATAATCCAATATTATTGAAGATAATGTAATAAATAATAAAATAATCCATTAATTAACACATTTCCTTTATAATATATTTTAAATGTATAAGCACTTATGAAAAAACTAGAATATGTAACCCATTAGATTTTTTTCTCTTAATCTAAAACTCCTAACTTACGCATTTCGTTACCTCAAACTAATTAAAATATAAAGGTAACCTATACCTTTGTTTTTGATAAAGGGTATAACAGGTTTTACTAGGACTTGAAACCACAAAATTTACAACATAAAAGATAAGAAAGAAAATTCCAACAAAAACAACCAGCTGCACAAAAGGTAAAAAACTAGAACAAGCAGCAGCCACACGCAAAAGACTAGGAAGGTCAAAAAAAGCCAACAGAAAGGCCAACAAAGAACTAGCTGCGACTAACCTAGAGTCTTCAGGATAGACTCTATCTCTGCCTCCAAATTCTGCATCTCATGTACACCCTTCTTAAATGTTTGAATCATTTGTGGAGTGGGGGGAGCCTTCCTCATCAGATTGGCCCTGGTTCTCTTGGAGATGCCAACATTCTCCTCGTTTCTTTCATTGGTTTCCTCCAGATCAACCACCAGAGATCCTTGTTGGACTTTGTCCAATTTTTCAGTCATGGCATTGATGATTATCGCGTTGTGTCTGGCCATCCGATTGTTTTTCTCACCTATAATTTTGATAGTATTTTTCATTTGTTCCATCTCAATTTCAATAATTTTTTTTTTTTGCCAGCTTCGTTCTGAGTGTCATTGCTGAGATTGTAATCTCTTCATTTCACCTCTATTTTTTCAATTGCCGCAACCTTGGCTCCCAACTCTTCGAGCTTGCTTTGCAGGGCCTAGTTATTTTATCTTTAGCTCATTAATTTCATTGAAAGTCCATTTCGAAAGTTTGAAATGGGTATCAACATTATTTCTAGCTAAATTCAAAACATCCATAGAGGGATCCCTATAAGTGTTGGGACAAGTATTAGCAAGGATAGGAGTAATAGGGGACTCCACAGTTGGTAACCTATACCTTTGTTACTTCCAAAAGAATAAATTTAATTAAAAAATAAAATACATACATTTAATTACTTTTAAACTGAATAATTTTAATTAAAGATCTAACATCTACATTTGTTGACTTCACCCTAAATAAATATAATTTAAATCTAACATTGACAGTTATACCTAAAACACAATCTAATTGGAGTAAATAAATTTAACCTTACTCAAATTTAAATGCACTTTGAAAATAAATCTAATTTTTAGAAGCACTAGAGAAAATAAATCTAACTTAAGTCCATTTTAAATCTGTAAAATAAATAACTAAATAAATAAATCTAATTTAAATCTAACATGGACAATTATATGCAAAAGACAATTTTAAATGAATGTATCTTCCAGTTATATGAAATATAAGATATTATTAATATGGTTTCTAAGAACTAAATCCAAATACACATATTTAAATATATAACCATATACATCTAGACAAATGATTTTCAATTACGAACATACAATGTTTTCATCGGACTAAACCCAAATACACATTTAAATATATAACTATATAAATCTAGACAAATAAATATATCAATAAAATCTATATTTGTTGTTAAAACAAAGAACAAACACAATTAATAAATAAAAGAACATCTACACATTTATACATATATAAAGACTCAAGTTAGGTGAATTAAGAATGAAGATATAAAAGTTAAAAAAAGGCGTGTAGTTCACACTAATCGAATTATTTTTAACTATATCATCCAAGAAAGTTAAAAGAAGGTAGAAATTTTTGGATGAATTTATTTTTAACTATATCATCCAAGACAGTTAAAAGAAGGTAGTAATTTCTGGATGAATTTATTTTTAACTATATCATCCAAGAAAGTTAAAAGAAGGTAGAAATTTTTGGGTGAATTTATTTTTAACTATATCATACAAGAGAGTTAAAAGAAGGTAGAAATTTCTAGGTGAATTTATTTTTAACTATATCGTCCAAGAGAGTTAAAAGAAGGTAGAAATTTTTGGATGTTTAGAATATGTGATTTAAGATGCGCAATGCTTTAGGGTGATTACTAAGTACCTTCAGATTAACTACCCATGCTCCCCTCTCATATTTAGTGATCCAGTACTAAACTGGTAACTTACTGTTTCCACATTAATTACATATAAAAATTCTATTTGATTCTCAATAATTATGGATCTTATTTATTTTCTTCTTCAACTTGTGATTACATATTGCATTTCATTAATTTATTGAATTTGAATATTGGAAATATCCATAGAATTACCAATAGAGCAAGAACTAGTTTCACACTAATTTCAAAAATTCATTCAAGGTTATGATTAATTATTTGCTAAAGAAATATAAAGTTTTAACTTAGATGCTGGTAAAAAGTAAAATAGTAAAAAATATATGTTGAAAATGTTGCTCTTTTCTTATAAGAATTTCAGCCTGAAGAATAAAGTTTGATTTTCATTTAATGAAGATAATCAAGCTAAGGCCAATGGAGCGCAAATACAACTGTAAAAGAGACAAGGCTTTTAAGATAATGAGCTAGTTTTTAATTAATGATATCTATGCAGTTTATCTATAGTTCTCTAATTTGGTCAGAAAAAACCTTAGCTTCTTGAACTATAACCACACATTCCAAGGAGTATCCTCAAACAGATATTTTCATTTTATTCAAAAATTTAAGAATCCAACCTAGAGAATTGCAGCTAGAGATGAAGGAGTTATGCCGTAATTTCCAATTCTCTCAGCAACTCTTTCTTCCCTTTTTTTTTTAACTTGTTTTACCTTTGTTTACCCTCTACAGTCCCCAAATTTCTTTTTCCGTCTTTCCCTTTTGCTAAATTTTTTGCTTTCCTCTTGTTTTCTCCAAATTCAAAATTAAATCTAGGAGAAGTTTTATCATTTTACGAGAGTGGGATAGGTGTCAAAATCATGAATTCCCATTTAAACACCCGGTAATAAACTTTTACCTTGCTTAACCACCTAGAGAAATTTAGCCAATTAAGAAATCTACCCCACTAATAATTTGATTGCCGACACAAAGGAAAAGAAATTTCATCTTAATTCATTATTTTAACCATGATTATGTCATGTTTTTTTAATTTAAATAGATCTCTTATGGTGAAACTTTTAATTATGCAATTATATATATATAAACTTTACTTTAGATGTAATATTTTATTACATCCCTCTCATCAAATAAATTAAATTTAAATTTTAAACTTTATTAATATGTGGAAACAACATATATATCTAATGTCAAACACATTGTGAGAGAGAATCACGGTGTGGCAGGGCGCTCACAGATGAGTGATGCAACACCATCCCCCTCACACAAACCTCAACCATTAGCACATCATCATACATATCATGAGACAAGTATTAAACAATTTACATAACCACAAAATATAGCATAATTAGGTAAAGACGAGCACCATGCATCATTATATTATCAACATCATATGACAGTATCATGATCATCCAAAAAAACTCATAAGTCAAACAAGTGAAACAATCACCAACATAATCATGAGTATGAGTCCAAACATAACAATATCCACACAATATCATAAGAGAATAGTATCATGAGAGGCACTACATTATGAGTAGAATTTTGAAATGTTGTTTTGTAAAACTATATGCAAAATAGTGAAGTGTATAATCTGATACATTTTGTGTTTTGAAGATTGCAATTTATTGAATCTTCAGGACATTGAATGTATTAGGATAAAAATTATAAATGTTATGCAATGAGATAGAGAAACCCTCTGTAATTCTTTTATTCATGATTCATAATTTTTTTAAAAGATCACATCAATGGCACAAGTTTGACCTTTGGTCAATGAGGCATTTTGTAGTTAGTGAGGCTTGTGTTTCCAATGAGGCATTTTGTATCCAATGAGGCTTGTGTTGCTAGTGAGGCATTTGTAGCCAGTGAGGCATTTCTTAAGCCAATGAGACATTTTTCATGTGGTTTTTCATCACTATGAGGGTTTTCTATTTGTGAAAACCACTTTGTTATCATTCCATTGTGGATGAAATTTGGTCTTATTATTTTCTTCACTTACATTACAGCATTTGAGTTTACATATTGTTTAAGAATCTGTAAATTGTTTATCACATTTGATTATACTCTTGAAACTAAACATTTATAATTTTCAAAGAGATTAAGTGTTTTGAATAATAATTAATTTTAAGTTGACTATTGAATCACTAATTCACCCCCCTCCTCTCAGTGTTTCTCATAGTCCAACAAGTGGTATCACAACCATACTCATGCAAATTCTAACCAACTTAGGGGTTCCTAGTAGTGGAGTACTCGTTACGAAAAAAAGTAAAAGAAACAAAGAAAAAATAAAACCCAATAGAATGTTGAACAACAAACACCACTTAAACCTAGTACAAAAGATGATTTTGCAGTGAAGAGTGTAGAAAAAGAAGATCACTTAGTGAGTGATTTTGAACAAGAGTATGTTGAAGATGAATGTGAAATTGATTTTGAAGGTGAAATTATTTATGCCCTTAATGATATTGAGAAACTTAAAACGGAGAACCAGATATTAGAAGACCAACTTCTACATGAAAAAGACTCCAAGAACAAGGTACTTTCAGATTTTGCAAAAGTTTCTTTCAATATTGAAGAGTCTAACAAAATTAATATCAGCCTAAAGATAGAGATAGAAGAATAAAAAAGGGTAGTTGATTTTACAAAATTTGATCTTGAAGTCAAAACTAATGAATGCCTAAAACTAGAGTTAGAAACAATCTCTTTAAGAAAGGAATTGGAAAATGAATCTTCCAAGTTGCACAAGAATCTACAATTTGAAAATAGTACTGAATACTTAAATGACATGTTAAGCAAGAAAAATCATCATAAGGACTCTAATGTTCTAGGTTATGAAGAAGGACAGTGATCCAAAGTAAGAAATACACCAGCGAAGAAGATAGATTTGGGTCATCATACTATTGCTCCTGAAGATAAGATAAAGGATAAAGTTGTTGATGTTGGAAGAAGGAAAAACTAATTGTGTACGTACCACACAAGAAACATGCATGAGTGCATAAAGAGGAGTATGAGGTTAGGAGAAGTGTTCATATTTTTGTCTTTCAAACCCCATAGAAATCAACCAAGAAGGTTGTAAAGGTTGTGGTTGTATCAGTTGTTCTATCTTCCATGGTTTTCTCTCAGTGACATTCACAACTTAATTCATTAGACTATCATCTTCAAGAGGCTACTTGAATCTCAGATTGTCTTCAATGTTCATCTTTCCAGGTTATTATCCTCTATTGGAAGTTTTAATTGTTTCAGTTGAAGTTCTTTGGTTGTATGATCATCAGGACTTTCATTTAGTTGCTTCATGATATGTTCATCATGATTCTCATGTCTAGATGTAATTCATGGTGTTAAAGAACAAATTTTTCATGATATTCATTTACAACTTGGTTTAGGAGGTTACATATGCTTCATGTTGTGTTATTTCCAATATTAGAAATGACTTGTCACAATGAAGTGCTTTTTTGCATATGTAAAGTGGAGTGTGCATAGTGAAGTATCTTCCATACTATTCATTTGCATGATGTCCAGTAACAATACTCATTGCAATTTCATGTTCATTATGGAGTGTGGAGTTCTTTGTTTGATGATTTGTGATTACAACACCATGTTGGTCTGACAATAGTCATGTGAGATGACCTTATGATCTTTCAAAAGTAAAGAGACAATGTTATTATTTGTTCCTTTTGCTACTCTTGGATGCTATTGACTATCTATAGTTTTCTTGACATTGATATTTTGTGGGAAGGAATTGTAAATAAAAATAATGTTTGTAATAATGAAACACAAGAAATACCATTGCCTTACTTTTTTTCATGTTTTACATAGTACCTTTCATGTCTTGTGACAATCTCCCTTGTTAACACAATGATTCAGTTTGTAGATGTTTTAATGTGTTTGCACAATAGTGTTGGTTGAGGCAGAAGTTTGAATCTGTATGAAAGTTGCAGTGTTAGATATATGCATCTAATACTACTGACATGCCTTTATTATATGCTGACAAAGGAACAAGTTGTGTGTAATTTTTATGAGAGTGTTTATCAATATTCTCAGATATATGAGTAGTAAGTTGGATAAACTATGATGTCTTGGATAGTGACTTGTCTTAACAGTGATTTTACACTTCAACCATGCTTTGGTTGTAATTACACTGTGTCTTGACACTATCATTACTTTTGGGATAGTGTGGATAGTGAGGTATTTTAATGTTTTGAGAATTTAATGGATCTATCAATATAGCGACATTTAGTTTTTTGAATAGTATTTTATCTTGCATAGAAAAAATGTGGTATTGGTATACATATTGAGGTTTTCTCTTTGATAATGGGAGAGGATAGTACCTTGATGGCTTAACTTGAGACATTAATTTTGATTTTCTAAGTGCAGTGATGTTGCTTTGACATTTGAAGAAAGTTGGAAAGCAATGTTCTATGTTGCTTTTGTTGTTCTGTACTCATGGGGTATGTCTTGAAACTGAGGTTATATCCATGCTCTTGGTAATGTTTGATAATATCAGCTAATAAGAATCATTGTCAATGATTTCTATTGGAGTGTCTTATGTGGGAAGTAGATCAGTTTGAATGATAATATTGTGTAATGAAAAGGTCGATGGAGCAATTAACAATGAGAAGAAAATGCATATGCATGCTTGTCTCTACTAGTGTTGTGTAATGATCAGTGGATGTTAGATTCTACTATTTTATATTCTTCTTATATCTCTCTTTGATTTGATATAGTAGTGCTTTATTTTGTTCATATGCTTAGTTGTCATGTTGGTAGAACATGCTTGGCTCATGCTTGGTACTAAGGTCTCCCTCAATGAAAATACCAGTTTGTATGAGTATGATGGCAATCTTGATTGAATTGTCAATGAATTGCATTTCTTTTTAGTAATCAAAGTGTGGGATATGGTATTATCCTTCCTTCAGTCAAGGGGAGTCCATGGTGACAGTACTTTGATTAGAATGCCAATGTGTGACTCTCAGTTCTACTAAAGGTTTAATTATAATGATTTCATCTTGTGCATGTTGTGGTTCTTGACTATAATATTATGCTCAAACATGAATAGATCTTAGTCAGTGATGACATCTTGTGCAAGTTGTTTGTCAATGATTATTGCTTGTAGTTAGTATGGTTCAATACAGTCAGTCTCACAAGACAATCAATGTTTGTTAGTGCAATGGATTGCTCACTTTACTCATATCAAATGCTTCACTCTTAATTTCATCTTCTACGCAGAGGAAGAGTCTTAAAAATAAAGGTCAAAAGGTTGATCAAGATGTGGGTAACACAGATTTTTAAAAGTGTTCAAAGAGATTATTGATGATTATAGGAAAGAAAACATTGATACAATCTAGACATAGTATTTCATCCTTGCTTTACTTGCTTTAATTTAATGAAAGATTTCTTGAGACAGTATTTGGATCAGTATTTTTTGTATGCCTTCATCATGGCTTTATATGCACTTCTTTGATGACTAGATGGCATTATTTTTGGGTACATCAATATTCTCCTTTGCATTGAAAATTACTTATTTACTTGGCATTCTTTGGATTGTGGTAATGTCTAGTGTTTGAGTTTCAAATACCTTTCATAGACCATGTTACTTCTTTGGTATAGCCAACTCATTCAATGTTCGAACAGTTGTTTGTTAGAGTGACCTTGAGCAGGTATTTATTTTACACTTAAATGAAGAGCTTCAATACAAGTTGGGTAGAATTTGACATTGACTTTGCTCTTCCACTATAACATAAGTGCAGTACAGCTAGCAATCAATCTTTGTTATGCTGATCAATGAGATGTGGTTTCATGGTTTACAGTGTTGCAGACTATATGACAATTGATACAATGTTATTCATGACTTTTGGACAATGTTATTTATGTCTTTGCTAATGAATACTACTTCATGAATATCTTGGCTCAATCTCAGTCATTGGTGGTTACATGCTCAGTGCCACTGATGATAATGCTATTGCTATATGGTTTTTTTTAAGCATTATAGTGTTATGGATTTTGTTGATGTTCTTATGGACTCCATGCTTGATGTCTCCTTGTTGTGCTTCCACAAAAATGTCACTAAAGATAGTAAACTTTATTGATATGAAAAACTTTGATTGTTTTTGCTTCTAACTTGAGCTCAGTTTTAGGAGGAGTTTTTAGTGCATATTATATACCCCCAGGTTATTTTTCAAGTAGATTTTCAGTACCGACATCTTGGTTCAATTTTCATGTTATGGAAGTCCTACGTTCCATTTTGTAGTTCCTTTTTTTAGCTTTATTTTCTCAGATTTGATGATATTTGCTTTGATTGTGATAGTAGTTTGTAGTTATTTTGGTAGATATTTCTTGTTTCACACCTCGTTTACCTTTGGTAGTGTTGTCAAAATGGGGAGAAAAGCTTATAGGTTCAGTTACATTCAGATTTTGCTACCAGGCATTTAGATTTCGTTGCCAAACATTTAGATTTTGATGTTTATGATACATTTGGTGCTCATTTGGTCATTACATATATGATGTTATTGGCATGAACATTTTGCTAGTTTGTTGACATGGAAGTGCTTTAGTGCTTCAACAGGTGATATCTTTTTTCAGGTTTGTGGCAAGGTTTGACATCAATTCCAAAGGGGGAATTTGTTTCCCCTTTGACATTGGTTTTGGCATTGTTGTCAGGTTGATTGTTCAACTTGTAAAATGTTCAAGTGATACACATTGAAACATCTTTGCATTATTATTTCAAATGGTGCTTGGTGACTAACATATATGTTGGTTTTGGTATTAAGGTAGCATTTATACACGAACTTTGAGACACATTGTTATATGGGTCTTACTTAGACATTTGTTGCATTTGAAGACTATGAGCCTTGGTCTTTACTTAGCACATTTGTATAATTATATTGATACAAGGAATGGTGGTGTCTATTATATTCATGTGGTTGTTGGTCATGATTTTTAATCATTGTCATATATCTTTGGGCATTATGAGGTTTAAAATGGTCATGCAAATAATAGCTAAGACCGACACAATGATAATTGTCTTTGAATTGCAAAGGGAAACAATTGATGAGTGGTAACACCAACATAATGAATTGTTGCATATCTAAAAGGAAATGATGAAATTTCCACATAATGATGTGGTTGTTTTTTGTTTTAAAAAAACAAAGTTATAATGAGGGATGCCAACACTATAGTTTTCATTTTCCCTAAATGATGGTCTTGTGCACATTTTTGAAGGTCGTTTGTTGAAGGTTGTATTAGTATTTGGAAGATCTTGGAAGATTGGTGGTATGGCGGCAAGAAAAGAGGAAGAAATCAATTTCATGCAGTCTTTTTGATGACATTCGAGGTGATGTCTTCCATTCAACTATGAGTTGCATTCAAAATAGGTGATAGGTTTTTCTTGTGAAAAATTTAGTCAGTTGTGTGGCTAAAAGTTATTTTTTATTTCTTTTCGAATTTGATGGTTGTTTGAGGTCGAGCTCCTTAAGTTTGTATTCATTTTATAGCTACATAGTTGTTTTCACCTATTGCTAGGGCACACCATGAAAGGGTCATTTTTCATTTTGATACTTGCTAGGGCACAACTTCGTGTCAAATATTTGAAGCTATTCATAAGGTGAACATTAAAGGTTTTGTGTAACATTGATATGGGTTTCTTGTTTAGACTCTACATTCTTTTTTATCACAATGTTGACCATGCATTAAATGTTTAGTGGTTACATATGATGATGTTATTCGATGAATGATATTAACAACAGTCTAACATATTAGAAATAGATATACCACAATGATTCAAGGGATAATTTTTGAAGACAGTTAATAG